>VYYI01001355.1:0-20198 GCA_021029175.1 Bilobella aurantiaca
GTCAAGTCAAAGTGTGAATTGGAATGTCCGCCCTTAAGGGTAAAACGACTCAGATTAACACAATTCATCAATTACAAACTTGACATAATGCTATTTCAAAACTTACGTGACTGTGAGAATGTGAATGACTGTGATTATGACCGTGGCCTCCGCCTCCATGAGAATGTCCATGGCCGTGCCCGATTCCTCCGTGGGAGTGACCATGTCCGTGTTGGAATGCAAAAATACCTATGATGTTGACACGGAGTCCCAAGACAGAGACCAAGAGAAGCCTCTCATGTTTCACTTCTGGAGGTTCCATCAGTCTCTCGATTGCTTCAGAGAAAACAAAAAACCCAATGAAGAGCAGGAAAAGACCATTGACGAATCCTGCGAGTACTTCTGCTCGAACGTAGCCATAGGAGAAGCGTTCGTTGGCCTTCCATTTAGTAATTATCTGTCAAATCAAAACATATTTAGCTTACAACTTCATCCCGAGCTATGCCATAACTGTAGGTGAACTTTCCCGAAAAAATCTTACCGAGGCCGCCAAGCCAGCGACAAGTCCCCAACAATCGAAGAACATATGAAAAGAATCCGAAATTAAGCCTAGACTGTTGTTCCATATTCCATAGAACAGCTCAACGAAAGCAAAAGACAAATTTAGGAGTAGGAAGAAGAACAAATTCCTTGAATTTCTATCTGACAGAATCAAACGCATCCATGATGAGATTCTGTCACTGATTCGCAATCCACCTGACCGTCCCGAGTCTTTCACATGAGTGGGAATCATTACAGCTCAAGGTTTAGATCAATGTTGCCCAAGTGCATAAACTTAGGACGCTCAGCTATTATGAAATACAAATTTAGATAGGAAACCAGCTGGTAACAAAATCAGGAAAATAAATTCACAGCTAAAGCCATTGGTAAAGAAAATTCTGCTATTATCTTCTTAGCTTTTCCAGTTACAGCTGTAATTGCAACCACAGCACATGCAACTTTACCGGCTTCTATTCTGGCCGCAAGGATTTGAAGCAGCCGAAAAATTTTGAAAACGGGGACCAAGGAATTGCGGCTAGCAGACGTAAACCCCCAGTAAAATTACTGACAGCAGCTTACGTCCGTAACTTCAAATAAGTGTGTAGCCAGTGGCAGACAGCAGGAAGGCAGACAGACAAGAGTAAGAGAGCCGAGGCCAGAGCCAGGAAGAAGACGGGAATCACAGAGCACATTCAAGTGTACGCGCATTAAATGAACCAACAACGAGATATCCTTGGGATGCCACGTCGAGGCATCTTTTGACTCCTCCGTCCCTGGAACTCTGGACTTGAATTTCAAGAATTTCATGAAATTTTCTGTATCATCCCATAGTCGGATCAACTCGTTTTTAGCGCAAGTGGTGTTACCGTTATCTAAATGACTCTCCATTTGGGCTAAAAGGAACTGCAAAGGACTTCCAGCCTTAAGTTGCGATTGTGCAATAACGGGCACTGGTTTGAAACTCCCCGACCGTAATGCCATCATGGCTGGTAGGTGTGGTTTCCGTGTTTTCCATCGCGTATACGACTTTTTCTGCATATGTTCCATCAGATGTTCAGTATTACATGTACAGAGTTGGTAAATTGTTACCTGAAAAAACTGTCATTACATTCTATTTGCCGATTTGAATAATCATCTTCCTCGGAATCTAACCTTTGAATTGTTTATTGGTTATTTAAATGACAGATTTTCTTATTAGACGGATATGAGTAAGCCAATGATCGACGTTGCACTTATGCACATACTGAGCATTGAGCATATAGGTGAATTATGGATTCACTGTACATCCTTTTTAAATCCCATACTCTCTTCCAATAAAATGATGGTGCGTAATATGAATCAGGCGGCTTTGTTTATTTTCGTATTGAGTATCGTAACACGTGACTACATTGCTCTGCTTGAAATCCCTAAAATATTTGAAGATGACAGAGGATTATTATTAGGTTGTTTAAGAAAATGAGCTGAGTATAATTAGATTCATAATTTACTGGTTTGTCATGCTGGAATTTTAATATGTTTCATGAAGATCTATTCACGAGGTCGCAATGCAGCTGCTGTCAACAAGAAGTGACGGGGTTGGGGATTGAATGTTCCGAGTGCCCGAACAATGTCAGACTATGCACTGAGGTTTGAAGACAATGAGATATCTCGATAATTCGAAAATGGCATACTTTAATTTGTACAAGCAAATTTTTAGTTAAAACTGTGTTTTGCAGTGTTTTTCTCTTGGAGCTGAGGTGGGGCAGCATAAAACAGACCATCAGTACCGATTTTTCGTAAGTATTAAATGTTGAATATTCGACGGGATGTCACATAATTACACAGGTCGAGCTATGTAGTAAGCATGAGTTTTGATATGAAGGACTCTGGAAGTCTTGTGATTTTCCCAAATGAATCTAATTGGACGGCTCGAGAAGAAATTCGCCTTCTGGATGCCATCGAGCAATATGGATTTGGTAACTGGCAGGATATCAGTAAACACATCGAGTCTAAAAGTTCATCAGGTATGCACAATATCTGTGTTACGGAGCTACCTCGTTATAATGTACTATTGCTAACTCAATGACCGAGAATGTTGGTTCATTTTTCTGTAGAAGCCAAAGAGGAGTACGTAAAAAAATTTGTTCAGGGAGCACTGGGCCAGATCACCTGGAACAATGTCCAAGAAAAAGTTCAAAGGCCCATGGATCACACGTCAGTTGATGATGGTCCGTTATCCCCCAGTTTAACTCAGAAACTTGCCCCCCTCGAAATACAGGCTGATGAAATGGCCCAGCTTGGATATATGCCTCATCGGGATGACTATGAGAAGGTATATAAATAGAGAAGTACACAAAAGGATAAATTATTCAAAGTATTGTTTTCCACCGGCATGCTCTTTTTAATTTCAGGAATTTGACAACGACGCCGAAAAATTGGTCTCTCAGTTGGGATTCAGCACAGAAGATGAAGACATTGATATTGGTACGAGTTATATAATTGAATTATTTCGAAGTCATGTTCTACAACAATTTCTTTGTCGGTGCTTGAAGCTTTGAAGCTGGCCCTCGTAGACATGTATTCAAGACGTCTCAGAGAGCGCGTAAGACGTAAGCGAGTCATTCGCGATTATCAACTAGTTTCTCAGTTCTTCAACAAGAGGGAAAAACCTACACAGAAGCGTCAGTTTGCTGCCTACGAGAGGTACGACATGCTCTAATCTGATCTAATTCTGCATCCGAAACAGACGTTCCACTTCAGGTCGTAATGATATTTTCCTCTCACAGAGAGCTTCAAGAACGCTTCAAAAGTTTTGCTCAGTTCCACTCCGCTCGTGAACATGAACAGTTCATTCAAAATTTAGTCAAGGAAAAGGAGCTGAAATTCCGATTGAATGAGTGCTACAAGTATCGGCGAAACGGGATCACACGGATGGAAGAGTGCCTGGAGTTTGAGCGACTTAAGTCAAGAAAGAAATTGCAAATGCAAAATGCTACTATGACGGGGAGTGATTCAGCGACAGAGGTTCCAGCGGATGCTTCACTCGCCACCATTCCGGAGTTGCCCCAAGCATCATCAGAGGTAACAAATATCTTATTTTTAAAACATGGGGCGATACCATTCTGTTTCCTGCATTTATCCTCTCTCTCATTTGTGTCCTTTACAATTTTCTCACTCTTGCTTTTTTCACTTGCTTGTCATTGCAGGGGTAATGGGGTAACTGCATTCCATTTTTTATTTCAAAGCTATAGTTTTTAATTGGAGGGAATCTGATTATGGTTTTCCCTCCAGGATAGTGCTCTCAGGCTACCGAATCAGGCAATGAGTACTCCGGCGGCGAAGACCAAAGTACTACCAACTCTTTTAGCAACGCCGAACTTAATGTAAGTGACTTTTTTAGGCTATGTTCTACAACATTTTTCCCACCTCTTTGTTCTTGCAAGGTGACACGACAGCATGTAATCTGGTAATTGCGAGTTTGCCATATAGAACTGCGCAGCATGTGTAGTGTTTTAGCCGTAGAGAGACACATTTCACATGCCTCTATATCTATATAGCGGCGGAAAAAGAAACGGAGACGAGGACTGCTATCCCGACAGAAAACGCATAGCCCTGCAGTACTCATGCGACGACTCCAGCTTAAACTGCGAGGGATTACTATCCGAGGTGCTCTCATCACCAACAACCGGGCCGCCGCCGAAAACCCCGGTACCCGCATGCGAGGACGACCCAAACTTATCGCAGCTCCCCACGGACGAAAAACCAAAGGATACGGAAGACCGATTTACTGCTAATGTGAATTCTCTTCCTTCCGCTCAACTTCTTTCCTCTCCTGAAAAGCATGTAAGTCATGCTGTGCAGTGCTTCAGTATATTCTTCCTACTTTTTATATCATTTGACCATTATGTAACCTCACATATGAATTCTATACAGCTGTGTCTGTCCACAAATCTGCTCCCTTCTCAATACTTAACTATAAAAACTTCGCTTTTACTGGTAAGCCCTTTATCAATAGTAGTGGACCCAAATCAACTGTAATACCAGTCACTTACCTAATGCATTTAATGTGTAAAATTTGCAGAATCAAGTGCCTGCAAAGTGTACATTGGGACGACCGGCCAATCTCTCTGACTCAGAGTGGAGTCAAATTGTCAACTTCATGGTCCAGAGTGGATGGATGTCGACCCGCACGACCGCCGCCTCGGAGGCAGAATGATTTGTTTCCGATGGAAAAACCCTAGTACTAAATTTCAGTTGGGAGTTGCACCTTTGTCTTCTGCATAACGGCGTACTAGCTTGAACCATTTTGACTGAATTATAAGGAGGAGTAGTAATGTTTAATTTTGAAACCCAGAGGGTAAAATGTTGTTCCAGTAACTTATCTCAGCATGTTCCTTCCCTCCCACTCACATAAAAATATTACGTTGCTCGAAAAACGACTCGTGTGACTAGTATCTTTTGGTAAAAAATATGTTATTTTCGTCACATCCCCTGTAGTCTAAGTTAATCTTGCTATTTAACTTGTTCTTACTATTTTTATAATCAAAAAGGAGTCAAAAGTACAAGACAAAATTACTGCCGTTCGTATTTTCAGTGTCTATAATTATAAAATATGTGTCCACATATACACGACAATGCGACAGGGGCAGTCGTCCTCTCTTACGAATATGATGTCGGCCGGAACTAGCGGGAAGGCTGAGTCGCATTCATCAGAAACTGAGGTTTGCGTCATCACCTCCCCCTTGGTCCCTCACCACCAAGATATTATCGGGACATAAAATCGCCGTCGGAACCACATTCATCTCACACCACACAGCCTGTGTCACACAAAGTTCCGACTGGGCTATTACTTCCCACTGTCTCCGTTTCATAGCTCCTCCGCTCGCTCCCGCACTCTCCTCCCGCAAGGATCATGCGTGTGGACATGGAAATCATACATCCATAGCCCACATTCATTCAGAACTTAGTACATGCGAGGCTCACAGCCATCAAAATTAATTACCAATGTATTCTTGCGTACTCTCAGATAGCACTCGATGAACTTTCGTAATACGTAGACCCTGCAAATTCTCTTGTCTCTATGGTATCCGCATTACCGTTAAAATTAATTAGTTCATTAACTCGACACGAATCTGAGCACTCTTCTCCTCCTCCTCCTCCTGTCACCGAGTCCTCGGAATAATTGAAATACTAAACTATGCCGTGCCCGGAATTCCCTCTGTGCTCAAACTGACTGAATACTTGAGTCCTACTCTCTAGAATTTCAAGGGTACCTTCTCCTGGCAGCTGATACCAACTGCCAAGTAGTGAATAATCGTGTTTTGTACGTTTCTGTATGTGTGCTTGTTTGTGTGTGTGTGTATGTGTCGGTGTGTGTAGGGGGGACATTTTAACCTTGCATGCAAGACTGCACTTCTCCCGAATTCAAATTGTTCCGTTTGCTTACTTGTGGCTGTCCAACTTTGATTCATTTCCTGCAGCATCCTCTCTTACTGTACACTAAAGGAGGGTCAAGCAGTAGCTACAAACTAAGTGGGGAACAAGAGAATGTGTATACATACAAAATGGATACGAAATAGTTTTCCCCTGCTATTCCTCCATCTGCCTATGCAGGATTCTTCCTGCCGAAAAGGTCATGCCAAAAAGGACGGTCATTGAAAGGAAAAGTGAGATGACGGAGACCCTGTTACTGAAAGAAAAGTACATAATGATGGACTGCGTAGAGGTTGAAATCCCTATGATCATCGTCACCATAGCTCTCCACACTGTGAGGAGAACAAGGAGAAAAGAACTCATCATCAATGCACCTCATCAACTAAAAGGGCTTCTCTCAGCGTCCCCCCTTCGTTTGTGTGCGTACAGCACTGATGTTTGTACACATACATACACACACACACATTGTGTCGGACATGAGCCCAGTGTTAACAAATGTTTAGCCTTTACCATTATTGCATTACAGTTTTTGGGCCCTCTTGTCTTTGAGAGGTTGAGTGAGTGAGAGAGAGAGAGAGATCCTTCCAAAAGTGAGCATCGTATTCCAATGAATGGTATGTACTCACATGTACAATTCCAGCCCGTCTCCATCTCACACCACCCAAAGTCCGCTCCGATTCTTAACTTGTTGGTCCGCTTCTCATCTCATTCTCTTCTTCATCTGGTCTGCCACTATTACTCCTGTAACATTTCGTTTTAAACTATAGTCAAGAAGAGAACGGGGCAAAAGTAAAGCAGTCCTTTTGAGCCGAGTTAGGGAAAAACCTTGATGGTCTGTCTTGGACCAGTGTGTGTACTAGGAAAAGACAGGGCACATTACATTTCATTCTTGACTTCAAACCCCTCCAAGTCAAGTGTATGGGTAGATGTGTACGTGTGTGTGCGTGTGTAATCTTAAGTGTGTGTGCATATAGCACTGATCAGCTCATATTCCCAATAGTGTTTGGTTCAGTGGTGAGAGAGCTAGCCGACAAGTGGACGATCTTAGCTTTTCTGTCTCTCTCTCTCTCTCTCTCTATCCGTCCTCGCATCATCCCACCGGCCTAATAAAAAATTGATTCTACTGTCTTGAATTCAAAGTGTGTTTTGTGCATGGACCATTAACAGTTTCACTCCTCCACCGTGGAGATCAACTTGCCCCGTCCCTTACTCTCCTCCGTGCCTTTACCCGCATCACTTCCGCAGATCTCCAGAGGATTTTGCATCGTCAGTACATACTAAGAGTGAAGTGAGAAGTCGGCGACGACCATTTGCAACTCTGTTCGAATTTACACTCGTAAAATTTTCAGTTCCCATCACGTTCATCATCCATTGTGTGTCCGGTATATAGCAGCATGGACTCTGTGGAACGGCCCTACTCAAGCTGACAGTTTCCACTCGTGGATTTGAGATTTTAAAATTTTCAGGTTTTCCCCTGGTCCTCGTAAATTTACCATCGAGATTTAGATGAGAGGAAGTCACCCGTGAAGATGTGGGTGTCACTTTGCCGGTGCTTCAAATTTTGCTGGTAAGATTCTTGGGTTTTTTACGTTCTCAATGCTTACATTAATGTTACATATATTTGCATTGGTTACCTCACATCCATTACTGTCGTAGTTACACTCCTACACAAACTCATTTGTCAATAATAATGGTCTCCCAATGCTTTTAAAATGGGTAGATGTGAGGGTGCTACAATAATATATTAAGCCCCCACCTCTCACGCATCAACTGAAGTTAATTCTAACCCCTGTCCTTTAGCCTTTGTAATTAAATTACTGGCCACTTGTCCTGAATTTAAAAACACTTTAAAAGTTCATTTTAGGGACAAAGTATATGGTTTGCGGAAGAGCTGAGGAGGAGAGGTCCGTGGTGTAATTACATATAAGTCAAATGAGGCGAGGAAAGTAGTGTAAGGTCCACGATCTCTACGACGCTTCTGCCTGCACGCAAAGGCTTTCACAGACTCTTGCCGACTTTATGATTGAAACATCTCTATTATTTTCTGCGCTTCTCGGCCAGAACTTGTAGTGGAGAACTGGCCCACTCTTTCCAGCTCCGTCATGGTTAGTGCGGTGTGCGAAAAATGGGAACCATTTCTCTGTCACTCACTTCCCCCCTAACGATGTTCCTATTCTTCATGAGGAGGCTGATGGGCAGTTATGATGCTCTCCTTTATTTATTTTCCCTGTGTTTATGAATAGCTGTGAGCTTCCGACACGACTGTGATGGCAACTATGACGCAACAGTAGGACGCGGACCAATGTCCCCCATTTGAATGTTAATGTAAAGCATAGTGTGACCCCAATGTTTCCAAGTGCCCACTGGGAATTCCCTTGGGTCTCCTTCCACAGTACACATATAAACCTATTGTTCTTCCACTCATTTGGGTATGATTCCTATTTATATGAAAATTAGGGAAAAGTCTTTGTTTGTTGTAAGACAGCAGGAGGAAGGGAGGGAGGAATATAATCTTACATCACAGGTCTTTCCCATTGACCCACTAGGCAGTAACTGGACAGGGTTGTTCAAGAACATTTAATTATTTTTGAGCATGAGAACGTTGTTGGGGAGTTCGTGATCCTGACTCCTTCGCTTCATAAAAATCTAATAGGCTCTGATATAAAGAGGGGCGCGCACAGGGGCAGACAAATACACTTGTACACACGGATCTCACAGATAAATTCCATAGAGAAGTCGTGCTCTCATGCTGGGAGCTATGGAAAAATAACGTGCCCTTTTATTTCTGGGTGCAATTCAAACATCAGCTTTACCATCTGATTTATAATGCAAGCGGTGGTGGTGGTTCTGCCTAATAGAAGCGGTACTGTAAGCCATATGCATACTTATGCACTACACGGGGAGTGATTAGCTGAACCCACGTGCGGGCGGGCTATATAACATACCCGTACACTTGAGCTCATGAAATGATAATCATGATAAATATATAGGGAAGAGCTCATACTCTTCTCGTTTCGGAGGATTTTTCCATCCAAAATGTACTCGCGAGACGAGATGGATGCTAAAAGAGTGACCGTGACAAGAATTATGAGCATAAATTTCAAAAGCCCATCATAATATACCGGTAGACGGGCAGACATGATTTTGTCTGTGTGAGAACGTGTGTAATATATTTATGTCTGGGCCTGTGTATGTGCGCGATCGAAACTATTTTCTGAGCTAGTGGTAATCCATTCCAGGAGTGCATTTCCTTGGCGTAGTAGAGTAGTACGGGAACGGTAGAATTTTGTGCATGATTCTCGGTGGCTTTCCCGAGTGCGCAGATGTACAGTACGGGAGAGCTTTGCTCCCTCCAAACGTGTCAAAGATGTACAATGAAGATAATGTAAATTCTGCGGGACATGCCCTGAATCAAGCAGGTGGTGGAGCATTGCTGATAAATCAAGCTTAGGTAGGTAAGAATTTTTCCTCACATTTTTTTGTCATTTCATATTCACCAACTGTGTGACTCGAGTCCTGAGACGTCCAGTTTTACTACGGCATGGGAGACAATAGCAAGTTTTGATGTGGCATAACTAGATAGACGTGCGAGAGGTTCATATATATTGTTAGACACTCCAGTCGCAAGTGTCTGTCAAGTGAATGAGCCAACAATGAAGGTTGAGGACTTTGTTAAATAACTTTGGGATTGTCTTCCGAGTATTTTTTTCTTCTTATGAGCATCTGAAAAACTGAAGAGGAGACTGGAGAAGTTTTGTAGCCTGTCTCGGCTGTTAGCTGGGTATTATGTACAAAAGGAGTTGGTGAGAGTAACGCAGTAAGTTTGGAAGGCGCCTCGCATTAATGTATCATTCACTTGTGAATGCAAATTTGTATCACTCTGATGCAGTAATGGTTTATGCGTGAGAAAGTCCAACTTGACTCTGAATACCATTAGTATTACATAAGGTTCTGCTTTTGCTCCGGAGAAAATCATTACGACGCGCAGAAAACACACGGCACGCACAGGCTTTGAAACAGCCAAGTGTGTACGGCTATGTGTGTGTGTGTGTGATGCTAAGTGAGCTTGTATGAAGTGTGGGTAGAGATGACTGTCAGTGGGAGGAAGAGGATACTCTACTGTATGAGTACTAAAAATTTATGCAGATTTTCCCGAAGCTCATAAAGTAATTGTAATGTTCCTCGTAATTACACTTGTAATTGGAATCCTAAACCCTCCCAGTAACCCTTGTCACTTCCATTCTGTAATTATTCAAATAGGCTCCCACATGATCACGACTTTATGTTGCCAAAGTGCCATATGCGTACATGCGTACTTACGCACATGTTACGCACATACAAATGCTACGTTTGCATACAGTCGTACGGACATGTTACAGGCATACAAATGATACGTGTGCCTACGGTCATACGCACATCTACAAACAACCTCACACACTCGCACACACAAACTTATGAACATCTTCTACATGGTCGCCAGGCAATCGTACGCACACTTGAAGTGTACACGACATGTACGTAGCTATTGAGTCTGATGTGTTCACACCGCAAACACAACGAATGGTTTTGACTGCACCGAAGCACACAGTCCCTCCAATTAACTACTGCCAGCTATACGGCACAGAAGAATTTAACGGGAATAAAGTCGTTTATATTCCCATTTGAAACGAACAGGAATTTTCACCAACTTCGTCAACTCCAGTTGCCAAGTATATCCCGCACGTTTATATACACACACATTACAACTCATGATGTGAAAACCCTTACGGAGCCTGGTCATAATAACTCTTCCTTAGCATTCTCACACCATAAGCTCCACATGCTCAGCAGAATTTGGGTCTTGGTTCCGAAATCTCTCTCTCTCTCTCTCACGGCTTTGCTCACTGCCCAACCGGTCCGGAAAGTAGATATATACTTATTACGAATTAATAATTTGGAGGGGATAATATTTTACAATGTCAGGGACGATTATTCAGCATGAAATCATAATGTGTCTCATCCAAGCAGTGAGCTCAGTGACTAGATATTCTTACTATCTCGATATATATAACGTTTTACATGAGGAGATGAGATGGGTAAAAGAAGAATACGTTATAATTTTACAGCCCATATCAAGTAAAGGACTCTCTTTTTGGACCCTGATTATCCGTCCCCTTCTATACGTACACGTACATGCATTAGGAATGATGATTACGGGCTGTGAGGGAGAAAAATGGATGGACGCGCAGACATGATTCCATCCCGGCTTCCCTTTTTCATTTTCCGCTCATCTGGATGCCCAATTTGGCTCAGCCTATACTTAGCGGCATGATTTCAGAATCAAATAGCATTACTCCACACAGTAATGATTAGCTCTTACCTTGCTATTATTACTTCTACACAACAAGGAAAAGCCTTGTTGGGTAGCAATCCCTCCTCACGGTCGATGTGTTATTATGACTGGCTTGGAAGACGGTAGGCTGAGTACCATGGTGTCTTCAGTGCTATGTCTTGTTCCTTTTTATGACTTTTTTATGAAACTCATCCGCATTTACTCCTCTATATATAATCCGGCGTCTTGTATCATACACCCGCTTTTGTCATATAGAAGAAGTCTCATGGCTGGCGCGTACCTTTGTGCGTGCGTGTTCTGACTCTGACAGAACTTTTCATGGTGGGTAGCATCAGATTACAAGGCTAATGAAAAAATCAACCATGACCTAACCCTTGCCTATCATTCAGCATTACAGCTTGCTCTATCCAGTGGAATCTCCCCCGCTCACTTAATTGTTTCCCAGCAGGAGTCCCTGGGGCTGGGACTCGACCGTAGTGACGGTGGTGCCACTACTGTCTGCCCATGTAGACATTAGGATCCATGAACAGTTATAAAGTTGAGAACAACAATTAGATCAGAATTTGATGGCTGTGGGGGAGCTGAGAGCCCCTCAGAAGTCGTCGTGTGGAGGAGTCCAAAGGGGGTGTATCTCACTAAAGAGCTCATTAGGATACTGTAAATTACAGTGGTTAGGCGAATAAAAGTGCTCGGGCTCCGGAATACTCTGCTGCTTTGAATGGTCCCCATAATGAACTTCTCATAGAAGGATTGACAAGGAATCTATACATAGATCCCGCCCTCGCGGGTTCCATTCAACTCGCCCATTGATTTTTAATTAAGAGACACTGTAATCACACTGTGCGGGATGCCAAACAAGGCATATAAACTTTATCAGAGTATTTTTGTTCGCTCCCATTACTTATCACAGCTCCGTCCTTCTTTCCTCTACTAAATACAATACTGAAGCTTGAACTGTTTTAGAATAGCCACGTCGCTCCACTCCGTCCGAATTCCAAGAAGCATTAAGGAGGGTCTGGGCAGAATGTCGTTCTAAATTCACAAGACTAATATTAGTGCTTGCAGCTAGATTTGTGATATGGAACGGATATGATAGTTAGGACTCTCTGGCGGTGGCGATTCCATTGTTGCTCTTCCAGGGAAATACACGATCATTGCGGGATAGAAACGAATGCAATCAAGCCAACTTGTCGCGGGAGACAGTGCCCTAAATTTAATTATCACTCGCTGAATCCAACCACGTTGAATGGGATTTTATAAACTTGGTCCACTAAAATGGCTAGGAAAACTGCGACATGAGTTGGAAGGCGACGGAGGTATTCGGCTCCGTTAAGGTTGGTGGTGTGAGGAACGTGTTTAATTTGAATTTCATTCAATCCTTGTGTTCCGTTCCGTTTGTATGGACGGACCTAGATAGTTTGAGTCTACGTTGTTCCGTTTCCCGTCATCATCAACATCGTCATCGCGTAGTCGGCAGTTATAGAAACTTCAAGGGGTGGAGTCCTATTCATCTGCGCATCCCTACACCCCCAAGAGTAGTAGTATATATGGCACTGGTTTTATTGACTTAAGACCGAGCAGGACAATTTCCTCTCGTCGGAACCAGCGGCGCATACAGTGTGGTGGGGGTACCACCGTCGTAGTAGACTGTTCAATAAGGCCAAAAGTCATTCCGCTCTATTGTTTCAGCCACTTTATGTTGTGAAAGAAGGAGACGGAGTGGCCATTACAATGTATATTTGTAAGATCTAAGGGACGACGACGGCGTAGTGGGAGGGAGAGAGAGGCACAGAAGATGTGGTTAACTTTTTCGAGATGAAAAGTTGGAGAGTGGAAATGGATGCAGGAAACAGGAAAGAAGGATGTCGATAAGATGTTCGTCTTCTCCTCCTGTCACTACAATTTCAATGGAAGCGACCATTCAGGGACACACACACAGAATTCCACCACTATTACTACCAACATATAAGCATGAGACTACATACACAGTGCACAAGCGAAATTCAGATGGTGAAAAAATAATTCCATTCACTTTGTCTCGCTCTCACAACGGATGGCTCGAGATAGCAATTTATCACGCATCTGCCAAATTCCTCTGTCTCCTCTATGCGAAAATGTATGTGAGAGCGGGAAGGACGTAGTAAAGTGGCTCGCTGCCGTCGGCCTAGTCTGCCTTCTAACGGACGTGTCATCCGTCGATCCAAATTTAATTTGTTGTAATCATAAAATAAAGATCCTCAGAATTTCTGGGTAGGTCGAGGGACATTTATTGGATTCCGAAAGGAGTCAAACAGTGTGTTCCACATTACAACATTGGGTCTACCCGTTCCTGTTTGGGTCTCCGGCAGGCATTGTCGCACTTGTAGTCAATGGAATGAGAATATCAATGATGGTGGCGACAGGAGAGTTGTCTATCCACAGAATATTCACTTCCAGCTCACGTAATTCGTTTGACACATTATACGGTCCCGTACTTTTTCCATCCCTTCCGAAGGGGGTACACTTTGCCCATCTCTAGGTGCACGCATGCGTATGCTGTCCTTACACTTGAACCTCAAAAATAATTTACATGACTTCCCGTGATTAATGACCCGGTGTAACTAGCAGTAACGCCGAACCAACATAAGAGTGGTTTTTATCCCTGTATTAATATTTCCTTCCGTCTTCGTGACTTCAAACGAATGAAGTCATGCACGGTTGACTTGACCCAGCCTCATCTTCTCTACCTGCCAATAACGAGCTCGTGGACTTCATAAGCTTACAAGTAACAGTTGTAAAATGTGATTTTCATATTTCCTTAATAAATTATCGCCAACGGAGTCAGCATCTTCATCTTTCTTTGGTTCATATACTAACCCATCCCGCAAGACTTTATACTACTCAGTTACCTTCCTCAAGCTTGCTAAATTTGCATTGAATTTTCCTCCGAGAGAATAAATCAGGTCGCACCCAACTCTTGGCGGCATTACCTTTGAATTAATACAAGGAAGGTGTTGATTTGAAAATTTCAAAACATAATAAGTTTCACTTCGAGTGGGTTTGGGAGTAGACTTTGTGAATGAATGGATTTCAAAAGTTGTGCCTGTAGAAAAGTGTGACGAAATCCATGGTACACAGACATCTTCTATTCCGTGATTCTGAGTACGGCGACGTCACGACGAGTGTTCTTAGACCCTAATAATACGATAATGGGACGGCGTGAAAATACTTTCAAGGGAAAAATTTGTTCAAATAAACCCCTAATTTAGGTACAAATTCAGTGATTTATCCTCACGACCTTCCTCGCACAATTTTTCGGAGGCAGTCTCATTCAGTCTTGGTGTAATCCTGGATGGGAAAAACGAGAAACTGGAGTTATAATGCATAATAGTTCAAATTAAATTAAAACTTTGAGCCCCTCCCACTGCCATTCCTTTCATTTATTTGTAGAGGGCCTGTGGAGATTCCACTACTTGGGGCTAGATGATGATAAATCTCAGAAATTTGACAGATCAACTACTATATGGTGTGCAACTTTAGTCTTTTATCATTTCCATGGAGTAAAGGGGGATGGTCGGGTGAATGAGCGAGGCAGAGAGGAAAACCATATGATAATAGATGCTGGGAGAAGGAGTGTGAAATTTTTGGAACGTTTTGAAGTGGCGCTGGTAATTGGGTCAACAATTCTTCTTAGAATCTCGTGACGTCGCTTTGAATTATTTTTACATTTTATTGGAAACCATTAAAGGATGGGCATTAAGATTAAGACTGCGGCATAAAGTAGGGAATAAGGGCGTCCGCGGGGAGACTACAGAGGATTACTAATGGTTCACTGTAGCCAACGCCTTTTAGATGTGTATAATATATACGACTTTCCTAACGTTCTACTTCACACCTTACGGGTGAACGTTCAACTTATTTCATAACTTATTACACCAGCTAACACGGAAATTTTCCTTTCAATTATTATCATTCATTCCTTCAGTTAACTCACCAGGGTTGGAGACAGGACAAGGTCTCTCAGCACAGCCTAGTCAAGGTATTACATGACACCGGCTAACTGGAATGGTATAGCGGTGGGAGTAGGAAAGAGAAACTGTATACAGCAGGCCGTCTTCATCCCCTCCCAAAATGGTACATACCGCTTTGAGAAACTTAAGACAGAGACTATAATGACAGAATAATATGAAGCTTTTTAAGAAAATAACTAGCTTGAGCAAAGAAAGAGCATCTCCTTTGTATTCCGTCAGCTCACATTCTCATGGTCACATCCCTCTCTCTGCTTTCCAACCACGTCACAGGGCACATGCCCGTCTCTTTCCCTACATGTACTATGCACCATTAGCTCTGTGGAATTTGGGCCCAAACCTCATCATCAGACTCGCTCCCTCTTCCTCCTTATCTTGTGATTAAATCCTACAGATAACGGGTCTGTCTGTACCCCTTCTCAAGTATCCGCTCATTCCTGCAACAGAAAACCATAATAGTTGCATGGTTCCCGCTTTAATTTAACAATTTCAACACTTATTGTACTCCGGAGAGATTAAAAATATCTGAACAAGTGTAACCTGAGGTGTACTCTGAGGCTCATATAACCAGCTTAAGATTCTGACATTTTCGTAAATCGCAATCACAATACTATACTGCTCTTCTTTCTCCCCACAGGTTGAAACGGAACTTCCCCACGAATCCCAGCTCCAGCTCGTCACTTTTATTCGTATCCCTTTTATTTTTTTACTTGTCTTTCCTAACTTCGTATTCGTCCGAATTACAGGTGAGTTTTTCTGTAGTCCTCCTTCCTCTCTTCTTCTGAATCCATAATTCTATCATTTTGCCGGTTTGGTTGAGCTCGTACGAGGCACGGGGTACTGCGGGGATGGTGGAAAGTTTTGTAATTTTTCATCCCTTTCCACTGTTTTATGGCCTATTATGTCATCAAAAGGTACATTAAAATTCATGGGTAAGCACGCACAGGGCCACATCTCAAGATACAAGAGGTAACACAATTCAAAAAGTCTCGCGTGTCGGTCCGATCCGAGCACGCCTGGACTTTACTGTGGCCGTCGCCTATCGCTGGACATGGCCCGCCAGAGTGAGAGGAAATAACTCAAGATGTAGTGCTTGTATTTTAATGACTTGATAATAACAGCCTTTATTCCCACACTGAAACTTGAGGGCGGGCCTCGTGACGATGTCCCCCATTATACTGATCGACGAAATCCGCTTCACAGCAGGCCTTCCCATCTTCGATGTAGATCTACCGGTACTTTCTAAGCACAAAAATGTACTGTAATCCATAGGGATCCTGTTTTACGCCCGACGGGAGCCCAGCCACCTGTGCGCTGAGCTTCAAACCATTAATTATGTCCGTTCACTGCAAAAAATATGCACTATCTCCAGGGAATTTTTGACATAAAACGGATTTCATTCCTCGTAGTCACAGTTTATTGTGACCGAACGGTAAAATCACAACATATGGGACAACGTTAGATTACGTCCGTTTAAACGCTGGTTGCACTGCTGTGTTACCTCCTGGCGCGAGAAATAGTAGCTATTCGCAGGATATATCAATTCTTAAAACATTTTGCTTCGAAACTATAACTACAACGTCATCAACAAAAATTCAAAATTTTATGCATTCAACACTTTTTGCGAGCCCCGCTTCAATAGCAGAACTTGAACTTGTCATTGGCGAAATAAATAGTAAGCCTGGGTCACGTAAAGATACAAGGACTATTCCGTGGAATGTGGTAGAGATTGTTTACGAAGTCCATTGAGCCTTTCGAAAATCGCACATTCTTAACTATGCACGGGCACTCTCAGTCAGTGTGGAAGCCGTCTGTTTGAATTTCATTTACAAAGTAAACAACTTGGAAGACTTCTTCCTCCTTCCTGAAAATGTTTAGAAAACCTGCTCCGCACAAACATAGGGCAAGAGAGCTCCTTATGTTAAGCAGGCTCAATACCTCTGTCTCTTCTTCACGACAACGAACCCTCTCCATGGCTAAAAGGGTCATTGTATGCGAAGGGAAATGATTGAAGCATGTACATGCATCCTGCAGGCCAGAGCTGTTTACATTGTAACAAAAAGTTGTGTGGTGCAAATTCTTTCCCCTGTTTGCCAACACTGGGTAGCATGCGGTTAGTTTTCACCACCCAAAGTCCATAGTCGGTAAAGCGCAAAAGTATCCAGACAGTACTATCTACAGTCCTCCTAACCACAACTACGAAATCCGATTACAAGACGATGCAGATTTCCATCCAATCTTCCAATGAATAGTGCTTGAGGTTGTGGGTGGGGTCTGTGAACAGATTGAATGCAAAGTGGTTAAGAACAATGTTCACGAATCCTTTTGTATCGTCTCAAGTCCCGCCATTGTTGGGATACGAAGGGGATCTCCGTGGAATTTATTATTTCGACGACGATGACGACTACCCTAACCTGTGGCAAGGCTAAATCCACAGAGGAAAAATATGGTCCCGTCCCACCGCAATTACTCAAAAGGAGATGAGGGTCCCTCCTCGAACTACCTGCTGTGCGGAGTATCTACGTAAATTAACATTTGTCAATTACACTCGGTCGTCGCGGTGAAGTTCTTGCCAGACAGTGGGTGGGTGTGAGGTCCTTGTCGACGCTGACTGAGAAAGAAGTGACATTCCTGACTCGACATGTACACGGACGGACGGAACTTATATGGCCAACATAGTGTAGGACAATAAACTTCATATTGCGCCATGCAATAAAGAACACTGGACAAAAAAATGGAAGGGAGCTGTATGAGAGGAGCGTGAGGTAACTGACGGGTCCAGAACTCTCCTTTCCCAGCACAATCCCACACCCAAGTCTCACTCTCCTTCAACATCTACAATGTTCTCCTCTCAACCAGCACATGACATCCTTTTCCGTTGAGTTGGCAGTGTCTCTTTGCATCCGTGCTTTAATAATGCAGAGCAGTGGGAGTTTACTCTGGACTATCTGAGATGTTGATCTGAGATTTCCTCAGAGCATTTCTCGCTCTCGGCCCTCAAGTCACACCGTGTGTGGACGACCGACTCGAGATTAATTAGGCGTGACTCGCTGTACTTCCCGCGTCTCAGGTATCAAGCTTGAAACCTTCAGCAGATAATTTGAAGTCCGGATGATTCATGATTGTTTATCCAGTAAGTACTTAATTGTACGTCCAGGATATGGTGAGAAATGGAGAGGGAAGCTGAGGCCAAGTGATGCCCACTTGGTCCACGAGTAGTACAAATGTTAAGTCGGGGACTGGTCGAGCATTGCAGGTTCTCTCAGATAAATTTATGAATGAGTCAAACGTCAAAAGGGCCCACTATCTCCTCACCCACACCCTTTCACACTCACTCTCAAAGTCCCTATCTTCCCTTAGGCTCTAGTGCTTACCCAGCTGCGCCCGCGGTCTGAAGGGACTTTTCGACCCCCATTCACACAACACTTTACATAATCTAGTATACTTCAGATAGAGGGTGATACACCTTTGTCGTGCCCGTAGAATCATGCTGGGTTCAATATATTGGTATAGAAAATTGTATGGCCTTGCGGTAATGACTAACCGCAGAAGATCCATTACTCCGCGCCTCTTGCGACTATTCCTGTATGATTCCAATTCATTGATTTCTTGACTAAATATTGTGAATTTTCAGACAATTAGCCATAGGCGTAGACATCACCATGGAGATAATAGAAGTAACGTCTTATTAAGTTCAATTCGATCAAAGAGACAACATTCAGGGTACGGTGATGACCGTTACTATAGTAGCTACGGCTACGGGAGGGAAGAAGATACCTACCCCGACAGCTATGTACTTGACGAGAAGGGTCGCACTGAAGAGGAATCTGGCCCTTGGAGTGAATGGTCCAGCCCATCCGAGTGTTCTCGCCCTTGCGGCGGCGGCGTCGCCACACAAACACGACATTGCCTCGACCGGAGGTACAACAGTAATGAAAATGTCATTCATCTTTACATTGTTCATAAACATTTCTCATTCCACTGGGCAGGTCTGATGGAAGCGAAGTCTGTACTGGAGCGAGGGCACGCTACTTCTCCTGCAACATCCACGTAAGCCATAATGTTTCTCGGAAGTGCACTAGCATGAGGCAAAAAACGGAAACAGTGAGAAGCTTGTAGCCAACAATTTATTTCGCAACGCTTTGCACTCGGACTAAATCTGCCCGGTGGGCTTATTGTACGCACACAATCACACACCTTGACAGCCGCCCACACATGCATCTTCAGCCAACTCGACTACCTCATCGGACTTTATCATCCCCAGCGAAAGCAACGTGCTGCAGCAGACCACATGACACTGCATGTGTACGAAGGAAGAAGTCAGTTCACGTGGTTTACGTGGACCAGGGTCTGGATGGACCACCATCTTTCGCTCACCCTGTACCTACTTCGCGTTGTATTTGCCAACAATTTAAGAATGATGATGACGTTGATGGACTTCCATTAATCCCCCGTGTTCGAGACTAATTTCCATAACATTTGCATCAAGCCCACCATGCGGCGATGGCTCTTTGAATAATGCTCCATTGATTTTAAGTCAAGTTTCCGCTCTTATTCCATCATGGAGCATGTTGATTAGTTGTTGAACATACAGGATCTGCATGCTGGTTTGCCTCTGTGGTTGCATCTTTAGATCTACATGGTCAGCTGCGCCAAGTATACAGATTGTCAATTTGTAAGGCTCAGCAGCTGCTCAGCTTAGCTGAATCCATGCTTTGTACTCATTTTAGCTATAGCCGCAGTTATGTTGTGTAACGATGTTGCGGCTGGGCTTCATTATATTAACGTACCATCATTAGGGCTGAGCATAAATTTCTCATTTATGAGCCAACTTATCAAATATCTCCCTAATGCTTCCGAGTCTGCAAATTTATCATCGAAGCAGCCGGGATCCCCTTAGCTACGTATAATTGCACCCTTTTTTCTCC
>VYYI01001356.1:0-20193 GCA_021029175.1 Bilobella aurantiaca
TTTTACTTTTAAATGAGCCTATTGGGTCGACCTGGCTCTGACCCGCTGGCAACCCACGATCCACAAATACCCCACGTACACATATGCAGATACACCACACCACAAAGAGACCATCTCTCGACAACTTCTCAACAACCAAAATCAGATTTTTCCAAAATTTTGAAATCATATTTTAAAAAATTCATTTTAAAGCGCTTCTCACGAGGTAGAACAATGACATGTTGTTTTCAAATGCCGTAAATGTGCATGAGAGGAGCCTGAGCTCCTGAGGCACGTCAAGTCCAGAAAGGGGGATTTTACGTAAGTATAACTCACACAAAGTGCAAAAACATATGAAAAACTAGCCAAACAGCCCGTCCCTTCCATATACAGAAGTCAGTTAAGAGACGCATGATTAATTTCAGACCATGCAGCAAAAACCTGTGTGAATTGTTTAATTGAACGATTATTTATGCACGCACGTTCAGCCATCCACTGGTGTATCAAAAAAGTACGGCTAAAA
Source organism: Bilobella aurantiaca (assembly GCA_021029175.1). Classification (NCBI taxonomy): domain Eukaryota; kingdom Metazoa; phylum Arthropoda; class Collembola; order Poduromorpha; family Neanuridae; genus Bilobella; species Bilobella aurantiaca. The sequence continues at coordinate 503 of VYYI01001356.1, forward strand.
TAATTTGACATTTTTACAATAAATAGTATAAATAAATAGTGAAAGAAGAATACACAATTTACGTGAGTATAGTGTATGACGACGTTTACAACATTTTGCTTGATGCCTGAATGTTCGTGAGTTTCTTATATTAGATAAGTTTAGTATAAGCGTTTGTTTAAATAATTGATTCTTTCAACCAATTCAAGCATTCAAACTTTCAAACAATTTTGTTCGTTCTAAAAATGAAAATTGCCATAATAATCATCAACGGTTTTTGCGCCGTTCGTTTTTAAAAAAATTATTCCTACTTGCTATGATACTGGTACACCATGGACAAAATTGCAAAATAAAATTCAATGAGTTGCAAAATTTGCAAAGTAGTAATAATCTTAGTTTTATCTGCTACAACGACTGCTCTAGATTTTTATGGCGGTTTTGGAAACTGTAATATTATACTTGTCCGCCATACCGCTGATAAATCGCTCGAACATGCAGCGTATTTTCAGCGCTTTGAAGATACCTCTGCCATACCCCCAACGGCAACATGTCAAGTGATGTACTTCATCAGCGTTCCAGCAGAGCAATACTGCAGTATATTTGACGTGGTTAAGTGGTATGTCACGTGTATTCCTGGAAACCTCTCGACGGCTTGCTATGGACAATATGTATACTTGGTTCGGATCAGCGATTACAGCGATGTGGGAGCCCTTATTCCGCAAGAAGTGCACTTCAACTCTTGCCACCACCCGCTCATTGTAAGGCCCTATGGATATATCAATCCAATACCTACACTACCTTCATACGAGTTGTACTTAAGTCGAAATTCAGTTGAAATCCGGACAAAACTATCGCGACCGTGCGTACCAGGCTTAACAAGAGTTGCTCATTATAAGTTAACAAAGGAAAAATCAGGTAAGAGTTGATTTAAGAGTAAAAGCTAAACAAGCCCGTCCAAGTCAGGAGTATTCTATGCCATAATGTCAACATTATGTCCACAGAATAATATCAAAATTAAAAACATTAGCACTTTAATAATGTCGACACATTGAAAACGTCAACATTAAAAATGCAAACGAATTGAAAATGTTGTAAATAATTTTGTAATTTTTGTAAAAAAAAAAGCATATTTTTTTTTGTTTAAAAGGTCGAAATTCAATATCCATTAACTAAAAGGAACTTCGAGTCGCTCGAGCGAGCTAAATCTGTAATTCTCGAGTAATTAATACTATTCCTAAATATATTAATTAAAATACGCATTTTAAACCTAAAACTAACTATTAAACTCTAGAAAAATCTAATATTGAAATTTAAAGTATTGAATTTTAATTTTTACTATTGTTTGTACTCTGCAACAGTTCATATTCATAACAAGGTTGACAATGTGTCGGCATTATTTAAGACTGCTTTTACCATTACTCGTAGTGTGATAAGGAAACGACACAAAATAGTTACTACACTTTTAAGTTTTAAGAATTTTTTTTTTTTTAAGAAGCCTGTTATTTTTTTTAGCCCTGCCGATGCGTGACCTACTTGATTCCGAATCCAGTGAAGCGATGTTCAGCGATCAGTGCTTAATGCGATATATGTTATTTGCAAAGCACGTCTACACATCTGCTGGCACAATTTCAGCGATCGGCGGTAACCATACGATTAGACATTCCTTTTCCCGCTTCGCTGATGTTTCACTCTTTGCTCGCATTACACTGATTATAATTAAAGTTCGGCATAATCGTCCTAATTGGCCAATTATGTTAATTAATTACACATATACTCGAGCCTACCTCGACTACGGAACGCTACACATTCTTGCTGGATACGTGAGTGTTCGCGGACACGAGTATCCTGAACTGGAAGAAGGTTTCTACCCAAGGCTCATACCGTTCTACACAAAATTTTACACACTACCGACTACGACACACAACTTCATTTCTTGTAGTGGTATACAGCAATATTTTACGTTTGAGGGCTTCGTAGAGCCCTTTTCACTAAATTTGTGGCTCTTAGGTTTAACGACACTATTTGTCAGCACGCTATTTTTATTTTTTGTTATTTCTGTCTACGATACCCGAGACAACTACTCATTTTTTGTATTCAAGGCACTTTTAGAACAAGATTTGGCCATTTCAAGTCGCCTTCAAAATTTAGCGGGGATGGCGCAATTTCTAATGATATTTCTGTCCGCGTGCGTGATTCTCACAAATCTTTACAGGAGTGAACTTACCACAAACCTAACAAGCCCACTTCCTAACGCAAAGTTGGAAACGCTGAATGAAACCGTTTTGAAAAGATTTAGCGTCCTTATACCAGTGGTTGAGAGAATTACGGCGCACAACACTGTTTTGCAGACAACATTTGACAGTAGCAGGACAAAATTGTTTACATTAATTCTGCTCCGTTCCGTCAGAAACTTTTTGGCAGGAATATTTTACAAATTGGGGAACTTAAGCTTCAAGGATTTTCAGTCAGAGGCGCATTTTCAAAAGAAAGTTTTGCGTGCGCTTGAGGCACTGACACCGATATATCACCACCAGAATGTTAGCGTATCACTGTTCAGCACGATGCTTGCAGCATGTAACGGAAGTATTTACGTTGACGAAAAAATTATATTGGGCAAAAAGTTTTTGAGTATTGTTCAAAACATGTCTAAAGACTCTTACGTTGCACAGAATCTGTACTATGGCAAAGAGGACTTCACATCGGCTCCAGCCTTCTGGGCAATGGGTCCGTTTTCGTACGACCGCGAAAATATTTTTCATGTTCGCTTTCAGGCGGCGCTTCGTTCTGGCATTTACGCGCGTGCGTTCGAAGGCCCTGGAACGGAAATTTTTGACATTGGAGCAAGAGTACGGAAATTTGAGGGTATTCGTGCGGCTGAATCAAAATGGGTAAAAAAGCTGGATCTACGAAGCGGCCTTTTATTAGGGGGGTTCATCATTTACGGAGTGTGCATTACGATGTGCGTTGCCTCCATTTTGACAGAGTTTTTTAGAGCAGTTCTACATTGACGAATCAAATAACCGTTTGTTAGGTATTACCTCACACATATGTTTAGTTAAATGCCCATAAGGGCCAAGACGCGGCATACAACGCCGGCACCTGACGCGCGGTGTGCCACGCGCTTAAGCCCTCGTGCCTGTGCACGAGAAAGGAAGATCTCATCCTCCTGAGACAAGGTCAAGTGCCTGGAAAGGCTTCCCTCTGCCCCCTTTGTCGTCGCCCTAGCTCTAGTTTTAGCCCTTAAGGGCATAGGTTTGCTAGGCCCGTAGGCTTAGGTTAGCCTTAGAGGGCGTTAGGCTAAGGTTTGTGGGTCAATAAACCCAGCCTTTGGGCCCTTTTTGCCCCAGTTGTCCCTTTCTTTCATTCATTTGAGGCCTAGGCAGTAGAGGTAGAGGTCACTGCCTAAACCTCACACCTTCAACGGAACAGAGATATCAAAATCAAATAGGGATGAACTAAACCCATTTTCGAAATCGTGGATTTCAGTTATAGGTCTTTTTTAAAGTACAATTTTTGCAACCTTTTAAGGGAAATTTAAAAATTTAAATTGACTTGGTGTGTGCAGAATTTGCAAAGGATATGACATTTGGTTCGTCTGTTAGCATGTTGGAGGTGGACGGACAGACATTGCGATTACATAAGCCCTGGCTTGGAATAAACAAACCTTAAATTTCAATCCTAGGAGAAATAATAAACGCACGTAACTAAGTAGCGTATTGAACTAAGGTAAATGAATTTGATCAATAAGACCCCGAAAACGCCGATTTTTCGGTTTTGAGGGTCAGTTAGAAGGTCATCACACTGCGCGGAATGGGTCAGGAGTCACCTGGAACATTGGTACCAGCACAGCTTTTCATTTTAGACATCGGGGCATCGCACTTTAGGGGTAAAGGGTCAGTGGTCAGCTGGGTCATTGGTACCATCATAACCTTCCATTTTATGCATGGTGAATTCGTACATTTCCATTTTATGCACACATTTTCAAAATCCCGAATTTTCGGTTTTTAGGTTTTGGGGGTCATAAGAGGGGTCATTTAAATAAGGGGAAAGGGTCTAGAGTCACTGAGGCCCTTGAAAACATCATAATTTTTCGTAATATGCTAAACTTGCAAAAATCCAAAAAATCGGATTGAAGGTTCATTTAGGGGGTCATTGATACAAAGGATGAAGGGTATGGGGTCATTTAGATCCTTGAAATTATCTTGAACTTTTCGTTTCATGCAAAACTAGCAAAAATTCGACCAAACCGACTTTTCGGATTTGGGGGTGATTCAGGGGGTCGTAAAAATGAAGGTGAAGGGTATGATCCCTATGGCCCATCTTCGAACTTGGCCTCACCCTTGCCACCTACTACCTTTAGCTGAAAACAGATTTGAAAAAAATTAACCCGTTCGAAAGTTATCGCGCAACCGGACGGACAGACGGACGGACGGACGGACGGACAAAACGTTCCCATAAAGTAGCTAATACGCTACTTAATAATAATAACAATTTAGTGTAAACTTAAATTAAAATGAAATGATGAGGTGTCCATGTCTGCTGTGTGCCAAAAATCCCACCGACACCTCTGCCATGATTCGAGAGTAGGTATTATTACAGTACAGTTCGTTGTGTTCGAAGCGGTTTCCAAATTGTGCACAATTTGTTATAATAATTTTTAAGAGTGCATTTTTGACGTGCACCCTTTTACAATGGACATTTGACCTGGACACCATGACAGGGTGATCCAATGAGGCCCATCTTTGAACTTAGCCTGTACATTCTCCCAAAGGTTATGTATGCAACATTGGGGAAACCTGGGACGTTTGACACTGTACCTTTTAAAATGGTTCGCATTTTAATTTTTTTAATTGGAAAAAATACTTTCAAGTTGAAATTTGAGAACAAACCTGTATTTCTGGTGAGTGATCGTTCACATTAGTCGTTTTTCTATTAAAACTTACTTTTGTATGGTTAATTTGAAAATCTGTTACTTCCAAATGGTTTTTTCTAAAGTCTGCCACGCGCCGTGTTTTGAATTTCATTAGTTCATCCTTGGCTTTAGCAGAAATGAGCTCGAACTCCTTGCAAGCCTCGACCTTAGCCTGTTCAGCCCTGTAAATAGAACACCATTTTTTAAACAATTTTTTTTCAACAAATCATGATTTTCAAACTTTTTTTTTAAATTGCGGCTCGATCTTAACTTCCGACACATCCAAGGCCTCAAACAGCCAAAACAGATCAAGCTAATCACTTATGCAAAAAATTTTGTTGTGAAAAGTAAATTTTAAAAAGTGCACTTACTACGTCCTTGTTCTTGGCACGCGCTTTGTCCAAATTCTTATTTGCCGTTTGATAGTTGGCATGACAACGGCGTCTGCGGTAAAGATATTTTTGCCGCATGTGAGTCACTAGACTAATGTAGTAACGCAGTATGTCAGAGAGTTTCAAGTCCTCGTCAGATGCGACACGGTTCTCAATTTTCTAAAAAATTAAAAGAGAAAAGTTTCAAAATCTTAAACAAAATTCCCAAAATAAAAGAATCGAAATTTTAAACAACAAATACTATCAAAATCTCAAAAACTCCTAGTAAACCCATAAAGTCTAAAAGAGGTTTTTAAAAGTACACAGAAAAAAAATTGTTCATTTCTTTCATTGTTGCTTTTTTTGTGCATCTTTGTTTTTGTCGGCTGATGTACTACGCAAGTCTCAAAAACTCCTAGTAAACCCATAAAGTCTAAAAGAGGTTTTTTCAAAAAACACATTAAAATTGTAAAAAAAAAAAATAATCTAATAAAGAAATTTTTATTAAACAAAAGTAAAATTATGTTGTAGACTTAAAGTACACAGAAAAAAAATTGTTCATTTCTTTCATTGTTGCTTTTTTTGTGCATCTTTGTTTTTGTCGGCTGATGTACTACGCTGTTTTTTTGTTTGTTTGTTTTTTGTCGACGTTATTTTTCATTCTTTCTTTGTTTATGTATTCGAATGTGTGCGTGTTTTTTTTCTCGAATTGCTTACCCGAACTTTTTCCAGAGCGTCGGCAAACTTCGTGAGGAATTTTTCGAGTTCGTTGATGACGATGTCGAATGAGTTCCGACGAAATTTTGATGTTGCCATATGCGACATTTTTGTGCGTCTATTGTCATTTTGTCGGCCTTCGCCGTTGCGTCCATGTTTGTGGTGCGAATGGTAGTTGAAGAGGAAGGTGCGTTCGCCGTCGAAAAATTCGTCGACGTCCTTCTGTGTCGGCGAAAGGAGAAACTCGTCCGTTGAATGGCGGAAAGACTTAATTAGGCCTCCAAGCATCTCCATTTTGATCCTTCCCCTCACGCTAAGCTGAAACGGTAACAAAACATTGTAATGTACATTGCGATGCAATGTAACTTGACATTTGATAATTTACTCCATGTATGAGATGTAACGGACGTCAAGTACATACGTTTAATAGTATAGTACATTCCATCTTTAAATATTTGTAATCCAAATAGTTCTCAAAAGTAATACACATATCAAAAAATCAAAACAACGTTTACATCACATGAAACATTTCATTTGTTCAATTTGCAAAAAAAAATGAAAAAATTTCCAAGTACAAAATGTTTGCAAAGCAAGATTGAAAATGAAAACAAATGAAAAGACGAATTTAATCAATTCGGAACAACAAAATTCTTACCCAGGAAGCGCAAGCGCTCCTTTTTAGAAGGGAAATGATGCCGATATGAAAAAGATTGCGGGACTCTCGCCAATCACTGGCGCATAGATTTTCAGCGATCCTAGCGAAATGTAGGTTGGCAGTGTCGCTGGTGAGTGATGACTGGAAGTGTTGGGACTGGGAGGTACTGGGTCGCGGTAACTTCGGACACTGGAGAACCTCTGTCAAAGGAGAGCGACGCGGTAATTAAGCATAAGTCACTCAATTAGTTAATTAACTATGCCATTAGTTAGCAATTCACCATCCGGCAAAAGTTGTTTAGTAGTGGAAAACATCTCTACTCCAGATTTGATCGTAATGTAAACAGTCGTATTTGTTGTTTTTGGGATCACGTGTCTATCTGAATCAGCGTTTCAATTAACTTATCACGTTCACGATTAACTCTTCAATTAACTAATCACAATTAACAGCTGCAATGGAAGCGACTAACTTTTGGAAGAAAAGAAACAAAAGGTTCCCGCGTAAAGTCCGGGAATGCGACATGGGGTCACCCTATGCTTAACGTCTCCACAACAATTAACAAAACAACTAAAATAAAATATAATAATTTTGCAAATGTTGAAGAAATAATGGATTAAAAAACGAAAACTTTTCTCTCATAAGTTTCATGTAAAGTTTTTAAATTTTTGAATAATTTTTTTTTTAATTAGAAAAAGGTTTTCGAAAACAAGGAGTGTGACGCCGGTGTGTCTGTAAAGTGGCGGGAAAGTGAAATTGTCGACTTTTGATCGCAACGGTTTTTGAGGAGCGTTTGAGCGTTGACTGCCTTCACAAAGGTAGTCTTCAAAAGGCTCTCGAGCCGAGAAGATCCTTTTTAAGTCGTATCGACTATTTTAAGTTAATTTTAAGGTAAAGTTAAAATTTTAACTTTAATTAAAAATAAGTTTAATTACAGTTAACATTAAACTGGAATTACAAATAAGTTAAAAAACAAGCATCTGGGAAAATAGGTAAGTTACCTTTTGACTTTTTTTAGAGTACTTTTGTAGACTGGCCGATCTGAAACACTTAAAAGTGTTTGAATTAAGAAAAATGTTAAAATCAAATTTAGTTCTGAAATAATTCGTATTTTACGAAAAAAAAACTTTCTTTAAACAATTAAAAGGGTTTTCAAAATAATTTCGAACATTTTTATTTAAATTAAGCTGAATATTAATAGTGAAAATTCGGATTCTGTGAATATTCAGATGCTGCTGAAGGGCTCCTTGTCAAATACCTTCTCTCACACGTACTTTTCAAAATTTATAAATTGTTGAAAAAATAAATATTTTGAAAAATGTTTTTCAAACATGCCAAATGTTCTCCCAACATATGCTTTCGTCTGGTTGAGTTGTCATGTTTTTGTGTTGTTGCTTTGACTTTTGTTTCGTCACCACTAGAGAACACTAGTATGCGAAGTGGGTTGGATTTCAACGAAGGGGGGCCACAGCCAGCTTTTCCCTCATAAGAAGGTTAGGTTTTAAAGTTTTCGCGCAGAGAAACCTAATCTTCTTCTGGCTGACCCCCCCCCCTCCTTCGGTGAAATCCAACCTGCGAAGTGCTAGTGACTATGGCAACAGTTTTGACGAGCACATCAACTACTCCGGCTCTGACGCCGTGGATGGACAATATGTACCCTTGGCATTTTTTGTAATTTTAAAAAAATTGTTTTTGAAATTTTGTTTGTTCTAATTTTTTTTTAAATGGATTAGAGTCTGGACTCTGCACATGCCCTCTCCGTGAGGATTAAATACCTCGTCTGCCATAGGCTCATTTCCACGTAGAAGGCGGACGTTCCTGTGTCTCTCGCAGGACTCGAGCTGTTGAGCGTCTTGGCTCGAACGAAAGTGCATGAGCAAGATGTTCTGCTTTATAACATAAATGTTCTGTTTAAATAAACATGGGTTTTTAAATTGTTTTAGAACATGTTGTTCGAGAAATGTATTCCTATCCATATTCTTCTTGAACATGTTTGACTTTATTTTTAGATCCATTATAGTGCAAGAGGGTGGTGAAGTAGATCTGTAACTATATTGTGCATCAGTGCTGACATTTCAGTGTGTCACAACATGGCTCCTAGAACATCCATTATCCATTTCGGGAATGAAGTCACAGGTAAAGTTGTACAACACGTGCCAACATGGAATGGCATGTTCTTGAACATATCCTTACAAGACTTTGAAAATAACGTCTGGGCCTCAACATGTTTGTATGCTTCAAAAACATGTTAAAATTTCAGTGCTTCGTCTGGAACGAAGTCATGTTTGCGAACATATGCTAACCTGTTTTGGACGTATACTAGCATATATTCTGAACATACGGTTTCAAATCTTGCCATGTTCTGAACATGGTATACTCTGAAAACTTGTTAACATATGTTGTACATTTGTTGTGATGTTTGAATGTTAACATGGTTCGAACATATGTTAAATTTTCAGGGGAAGCCTGGGGAAAGCATAAAATTGAAGAAATGAAAAGGAGCTGATATCAGGTTATGGAACTCTTTTATTCCCTCCCCTCCATGCCCGTTCTAATTCCTAAAATTTGAATTTTCCCACCATCTCACTTTGGACCAACTCTCATTTAATTTCCTTCGCTTTTTCCCTTTCAGCATTAGGCAAAACCCGAAGAGCCTTCGCCTCAATCCCCACGTTTCCTAGCCTAATTAACAAATTACACTTTTAATTAACTCCCGGAGAAAGACCAATTTAAGAACAACTTTTTTAAATTTTTTAAAGGAAAATGAGGGTTAATTATTTTACGTGGATCGTCTCGGGACGGAATAGGTACATCACCGCTACAACCAGTGCTATCGCAACGAGGAAACGATTTAAAAGAATTTCCGTCCATTTGCCATTTGAATATTCGAATCTTCACCTCTTAAAATCTTTAATTTTACCACCCCCTCCTCCCCAATATTTCAAGGACAGACCATAACAAAAGCGTTGTTTGCATTATCGAGTACGAGCTACTGTCAACGGCAAATGGCGGCGAAGGCCTCTGAAGCAATCAAGACTCGACCGCTCAATCTTACTTACGCGCTACGGCTTACTTTAATATTGAATGTAAGTGACTCAGAAGTGCTTTTTATTTATGCGCGAAGAGCCCTCTCCAACTTCAAACACTTCTAAAATGTAATCACGCTTAATCCTCCAACGTATCCCAGACCATGAATTTCCAAGTAGCAAAATTCAAATCAAGCCCAACTTCAAAGAATCCCATACTCCATGATAAATTTTGTGTAATCTTGACACCATTTGAACTTTACGACGAGTGATTTATCCTCAAACTTTTTCATTCTGTCCTCTCACTTTAGATTATATGGGATTTCAAACAAATAATTCGCGGAGCTAATTTGAAATGAAAACGAGATTTTCTTTTTTCTTGTAAGCGTAGTTGGGTTGTAGTCGTAGAGATGAAAATAAAGTTTGAAACATGAAAAAAACTTGGAGAGTTAAATCATTCTATTTTAAGTGGAAAACATAAGCAGTTAGGTAAGAATGTCATTATTCAGCTGCGCAATTTTGGAAATATTTATGTAGAGTCGCCCTGGCCGACGTTGTTGCTTATGCCATGTCATGGCGCACTGGTTATGGTTGGCGTGGGTTGAATGGCCCTTTGGAATTTGGCGCCTTTGTGTGTGTATGGGGTTTGGGGAATTTTTTTAGGAAGATGTAATTTAGGGATGGATTTGGTTATGTGCTTGGAGGGTTTGTATGGAGCAGTATTGGTGCCACCAACTTATTTATTTTCCAGGTGATTTTGCTGCATAATCACTCCGCACATTATTCGAACGTCGCTCAACGCATCAACCGTATTTTCCGGACATAAACCAACAATTTCACAAAAAGATGGATTACAACCAAGAAATCATTGATTTTAAAATTTCCTTGCTACGCTTAACGGCCATGAACTGGATTCCAACAGTCATCCGCAATTTGGTTCCATGCATTTATTGATGACTCATTGACAAANTAACGGCCATGAACTGGATTCCAACAGTCATCCGCAATTTGGTTCCATGCATTTATTGATGACTCATTGACAAATGCATACAGTGTCCTTGTAATGACTTCACTCTTTAGCAACTCCAATGACAAGAATCTTCAACTACTGATCCTACCACTCATTGACCTACTTTTATTTTAATTATCATCTTAAGTTCTTTCTGTATTTAATTTCATTTTGCACTTCTCTTTCACTGCTATTCTTATGAACAATTATTCTGTATTCCAATCATTCCTAACTCGGACTCCGCGTGTTCTGATTAAACTTTTTAAGTATTATATGACCAGGGTCCCATGGGCTCCGTGCCCGTAGGGGGCCATAACCCCAAATAAAAAAAAATACTATTTTTCTGGGGTTTTAGCTAGTTTTAGGTCTCTGCGAAAATAATTCTTTGTTCTCCACGGAAGAGTTGCAAGCCTTTGTAAAGGTAAAGGGTCGTTATTTGACATTCCCGCAGAGCGCATGATCAACATGAAAGGAGAGGGTAGGGATGTGGTAGAGATAAGGACTCATTAGCATAGATATTGTCATCAAGCAGGCACAACAAGGGGGCCATAACCCCAAATAAAAAAAAATAAAATAAGTGTAGAAAACCTGGTTGAAGTTAACCAGACTGCCGGCCATGGTATCCACTCGTTCGAACTTTAGCGCGTTTCTATTCCATTTGTCACTGGCGTCGAAGGAGAACATGTTGGCAACGCTGTTCTGAAATTGCCATTGTATCCACATACTGTTGTTTACTAACATTGGTATCCTCAAACTCTGAACTATGAGAGGATAACAGATCAAATTACAGTGATTCTGTGTAATCCAAATTAAGACTAAAAGTTTACGTATTTTACGTTTAAAAAGTATTCAGTTCAGTTTGTCAGATTTAAGTGTTAGGTTTGTATTTCAGTGTCCACGAGCGAAGGGAGCCAATGTAATAATGACTCATTAACACATATAAACAGACCATGAAATGTGAATTTAGTAAAATTTATGGGCAGCTCCAGCTAGTGTAAGATGAATTTATTTGCTAATAATTTATTGCTTTATAACATTACTGTCCAGAAAAGTGTCCTAGGACAGGAGAATTCTTATGTCAATGTTTGCGTCCACATGTCTTTGAAAAATTAAAATCAAAAATTTATAGTCGATGAAAACAAAAACCGAGAAAACAAAAATAGAGAACAACAAATACCGAGAACTACAAAAACCGAGAATGCAAAAGCCGAGAATTAAAGTAAACGAGAATCCGAAGTTAAATGTAAAAGCAAATATTGCTTTTGCAAATTTGTTAGGTACCACACAAAATGTCGAATTGCAAGTTGATTTGTTTTTAGTTTAACCAATTTTGTAGTTATTTTGCACTTTGGTTTTCATCAAATAAATTGTAATATTGCTTTGCATTTTAATTTATTTTTGTATTTTTTTGTGTTTTTTTGTAAAAACCGTGCTATGCTCCCGAGGGTCGCACCAACAAGGTTATTATAGTGAGGAATGTGGATACAACGGGAGTTCACCTTAGGGGAGCCTATCGCTTTTGCCATTTGGTGATTTGGTACCAATTTTATTTTATTGGAATTCTGTAAATCTGCTACTAGTTGGGCTACGTACCAGCTACAAGTCACCACAATAACTCGATCAAAAGCTGACACTCTGGTGAACGACGGGCAGACTTGCTTTGTACTGGAAAAGATGCGTAAAATCTCTATCCTTAAAAACATGCCTCCATAATTGTCAACTACTTTTCCTTTCTTGAATTTTTCTGATAACGTTCAAATTAATTCATAATTGGAGATGTTTAAGTCTCTTCTGGCAATACTCTCACAATTTTTGTAAGCTCAACTACATAAAATCAAGCACAGCAAACCTAGAAGTCATTTTTCTTAACAAAAGTTGAAATTTGTGAACATTGGTAGTCATGGCCGAATCACACATTTATGTACATGATGTAACACAGTTTCTGTTAACCATTTTCTTAACAAATTTATTTAGCATCATACTAAATAATACTTCAATTTAAGTCCTGTAAGTGAACAACTCCTGGCAAAATTGAGAAGACGACCCTCATTTGCATACCCTCATTTTGCGGTTATCAGGCGAAAGTTATAGCCGTACCTCCCTTTGTGGGCTAGGCCCGTATAATAGCACAGTGTTACGGATAGTCTGTTCATTCTGCTTAATGACAAAGTCTATGCTAATGAGTCCTTGGCCTACTATTTTCCTACCCTCTCCTTTCATGTTGACCATCCGCTATGCGGGAATGTCAAATAACGTTACGTTACCTTTACCTTTTCTTTAGATTTATAATTAGTTCAAAGTTGGGGTGTCGGCCTTTCTCTATTGTCGATATTATTACAGTGTCGATATTTTTTGAAGTTATCATGACGGTGTCGATATATTCACCGTTTCAAATTTCGTCGATATTATCACTTGTTGTCGGTCTAATTTTGGCGGTCTTGTCACAAGGACACGTCTCCGATAGTTCACAGCCTTGCTGGTTTGATAACAAAAACATAAAGTAGTTAACACTACTTAATAATGGACCTCAAACAAATATTTCCAAAGAGCGAGAAGTACTCTCTCTACCTGTCCTTTCGAAGAGGTGTATTACTTTAAGAATGATATGGTATGCATAGGAGGAATACAAAATCATGTTTTTACAATTCTTTTAGTGTGTCTTTTTAGTGGGCGTTAAAGCTAAAACTCTCAGCACCTACCGCATCCCGTTCCACCCATACTAATCATCGTTACTCTAACCGAGGAATAAAATAGTATTGAGTGGAGAAGGATGCTTCTAGTGTACAATTTGGCTTCGAGCAGGAGCACAGTAAAAATGCTAATGCAATACGGCCTCGCTAATTTTTACAATTGAATGAATGATTACGACGCTTTTGTTTTCCATGTAGAGAATGCCATTGTAACCTCGGTTTTGACGTCTCAGCGCCTTCAATTTTTTCAATATTAAATAACCTATTTTTCTCAACGCCGAATTATTGGAAAAATGAAACCAAGCGTCATTTTTTATTTCAGAATAAGAAAGCGGAGGATAAATTAACTTCAGGATTCAGATCCTTCTTTTGAAAAATAAGATTGAAATAATTAACTTAAACATCCAAATCGCAAACAGTCCATCTTAATAAAACGCCTTTCGTATTATCGACGCACAGCTGAGTCTTTATAGTAAGGTTGTCCGACTGCAAGCAAAGTGCATTGCCAAAAGTTGTTCAAAGATTTGGCACGTAAACCTATTTGCCAAAGAAATCAATAGTAACCTTACAATTTTTTTTGTAAAAAGTTAAGGAGCGTTATTTAACATTCCAGCAGAGCGGATGGTCAACATAAAAGAAGAGGGTATGCATGGTAGGGATAAGGACTCATTAGCATAGATGATGTCATCGAGCGGCCACAATAGGCTATTCGTAACATTCCGCTGTTTTACCGAGGTATAGAGGAAAAGCCGAGGACACGAACGTCACGTGAGGTACGGCAGTAGCTTTCGCCTGATAACCACATGCGACTCTATGCAAATGAGGGCCGTTTTCTTAATTCTGACAAAAACTGTTGGGAAACCTATCGGCTCACTTTCATATCCTCTGTCCGAGTATGCCTAATCACGGAAATACGGGAATACAAAAGGACAGAGGTGAGGTAAATTCTTAAAGAGGAAAACCGAAGGGAAAGGAGTTTTTTTTGGCTGATCGGGGGATTCGAACCCCAGTTCTCCGGCCAGCTATTGGAAAGATGCAGACGCAGTAACCACTAGACCAACACTAATTAAAACAAATAATTCTCAAGGTGAAACAAATACAATAATAGAATAATGGTAAAAAATGACAGGAATTTTGCGGCGACACAAATTACAATGACCCATGGTAAAACAAATTTTATTTAGTAGCGGAAGTCTTTTTAAAGTGCACTTTGGGCCTTTGGAATACAAATTTGGGACCTTATCATCCCTTCTAAATTAATGACAAAACCAAATATCCTTGATTACCTTTACCGTAAACCTTGCGACCATTAGGACACGGTCTATTAGTGTGAAATTTTTTTAATTTTGAAATTTTATGGAAAAGTAAATTTTAAATGAGAAAGTGACGTATTGAAACGGAACGTATAAATTTGCATTCACATTCCCTCGGTTCACAAACGAAAGTAGTGTAGTGTGAATTCCTAGTAAAGAAAATTCTTGGGTTCTTTAAAATAATGTTGTCCTTATTGGTTACTGCCCTTGTACTCCTCCAAGCAACATACGTTTACAGTCAATTGCAGGTAAGTTTGACACCTTTTTTCTACTAAATGTATAACAATGTATGAATGTAACAAGAACCCAAAAACCCGTTTGTCGGTGTGCTGAGGAAAGTTTTTAGTGGTCACCTAGTTCAACTAGAAAAAAAGGTTGTTTCCCTAATTAATGTTTTTTTCATCATAAATGCAAATATTGAATGCCCATTTGTGAACCACGGCGACTAGTAAGTGTCGGCTGGAAGATCTTTTGTGCAACCGTTACGCACAAACACAAGAAATTGTAGTAAAGAATAGCCAAAGAAGCCATTTGTCAATAGAAAACGGGTCATTTGGACATAGAGCGGGTCCAGAAGATGGAATATTTGATCGCATTTCCTACCACTATTAAATTACCAATTGTTTTGATGTTTTAAATCTCGTGATAAGAATAAAAATTTTCTTATGTGATACATCTGATGTAGTTTCGCCTCCAGCAGGCAAATCAAACTCTTTTAAAAAATTTTGTTGGTTTACAGGGTTGGCATACGAGCAGAAGGTTCTGTTCTCACATGGATAATGTTAACACGGTGCTTGTCCCCAAGCTACAAGTGTTGCTCAGAGATTCAAACATGCCGCAACTAGCAAATGCAAGACTCCAAGTGAGTAGCTTTGCACTCAGGGAAAACTACAAGTACCAAGGTTTTGCGGTGGTATTGGTAGAGGGGGCAGGATTTATAGTTGTGCAAATGAACTTCATTGGAAAAGATGCGGTGAGTAGGGATTTGGAGATAGAGGCAGTTCTTCCAGACAAAAACAACATTGTGGTTAGCATTTTTGCTATCGGAGCAGAATATGATGCAGCAAAGTATGAAAAGTTAATGAAAAATCCTGGTGAAATGCCAATGGGAAAACAAACAACAACCGATAAAAGCAAGTCCACGACATATCGAGTGATTGGTAACATACTGAGGCCTCTCAGATACGTACTATCGGACCGATAACCGTCTTTCCAGATAGTGGCTTTGAAGCCTTTCATCACTTGGAAGCATTGCTGCTTGGTCAAAAAATTTATTACTAGTGTATCATCTTGCCATTTGAATAAACTACCCAGCCCTATTCCCTAATATAAGTCAGTAAACAGATATTTTATGGTGGACCGCGGTTAAGCTTAAGGAAGGAAAGAACGTTGTATTGGATGAATGATTGTCCAATTAATATTTTCAAGAATATGAGAGTCTGAGTGAGTGAAGCAAGTATTTTGTAAACTTTATAACCTAACCTTTACTTTAGAAAATTTAGAATAAAAGAATAGAAAAAACTGGTTGAAGTTAACCAGACTGCCGGTCATAATATCCACCCTTTCAAACATTAGCGCGTTTTGTTTTTAGTCGCTAGTATCCGCCATTAGTTTCTATTTCATTCTTCACTAACGTTGATCTAGATAATGTTGGCAACGCTGTCCTGAAATTGCCATTGTATCCACATGCTGCTGTTTACTAACAATGGTATCCTCCTACTCTGAACTATGAGAGGATAACGATCAAACTACAGCGATTCGGTGTAATCTAAACTAAGACTAAAAGTTTATGTATTTTACGTTTATAGGTATTCGGTTCAGTTTGTAATTTAAGGGTTAGGTTTGTTTTTCAGTGTCCACGAGCGAAGGGAGCCAAGGTAATAATGACTCACTAACACACATAAACTGACCATGAATTGCAAATTTAGTAAAATTTATGGGCAGCTTCACGTAATGTAAGATGAAGTTGTTTGCTAATAATTTATTGCTTTATAGCATTACTAACCAGAAACCTGTCCGAGGACAGGAGAATTTTTAGGTCTTGACCTAGAAAGGTCATTTAGAGCTCAATGGGTCATTTCCAAGTGAAAGGAGGCTCTGTGATCATCTGGACCTTCATAATTCTTCGCTTCATGAAAAACTGGAGTTTGACCTTAATTTTGAGGTCAAGGGGTCATTTTAGGGGTCATTGGGGGGTCACAGAAAATTATCCTATACAAGTGTTGCCCCCATTCATAAGAGCACAACTTTTCACAACTTTTGTAAGGGTCACTTTTCATGTTGTCAAAAAATGATATCCCTTGATCTTTGACCCCCAAGGGGTCACTTCCGGTCAAACAAAAACAAACTTGAAACGGGCCGGAACTCAAGGAACTTATATCCACAAACAGAAATGAGATATGTTGAGTAGTTCCTGAGATATACGTGCTTATCGGGACGGACGGACAGACAGACAGAACGAAAACATAAAGTAGTTGACACAACTTAATAAAACGAAGGCGAATCGTAAGCCAGAAATAAAACCAACTTTTTTTCTAATCATATATAACTACAAACAGTTTGGCCTACTGGTGAGAGGCGTCGCAATAAAGTCGGACATCAACTCCGCGGTGTCACGCTATAATCTCTAAAATAAAAATCTCTGTAAAGAAAATCTCTGCTTGCTATAAATCTCTGCACACTAAAAATCTCTAAATAAAAATCTCTGCAATCCAAATCTCAGCAATATAAAAGTATCTGCAATTTAAATCTCTGCACAAAATTTATACTAACTCTAAATTTGTTCAGTGACGAGTCCTTTTTGTTGCGCCTGCCGCCGGATGCATGTAGCATGGGGTTCATCTAATGTACCCGTCGAGCGATGCTAGGAGGGGCGTTAGTAAAGTAATTTTCAAGAGTAGAATAAGAAACATTTAAAAAAACTCAATTTTTTTCAAAATTTCATTTTTCATTTTTGGAAAAATTGTAACTTTAAAATGAACATATTTTAACTGTGCAGTCTCTACGGGCTCTCTGACCAGGAGGGCAATTCAATGATCCACCATTAGGGCTGTCAGGAATAGTAGCAAGTGACTGACACTCGCTACTCGAGACGGGCAACCAATGCCCTATGAATGACCGCAAATGACCCTCGTTTGCCACAAACAAATGCTCTCTGTAATGCCAAAAAAAATAACCCAAAACTAAACCGGAAGTTGATGCCAAATACTTCAATGACCTATTGTTTATTGTCACAAGAATTGAGATTATGGGATCACAAAAGAGTGTGACCCTGTAGATTCAGGGCCCTCAGCGGTCACTGGAAAGGCTCTGTCCGCAGACGGACAGAGTAACAGTCTGTGGACAGTTCCGAAACTGACTGCCTTCCAATGGGTAGGTAGCCGACTCTTGGTAAGGAGTGCGGATAAAAAGAAAACACAATAACCAGTTTGAACTGGTTGAAACCAGATATCTATAGGTAACTGGACTGACAAACAGATAAGAAACGAAAAAACTCGTGTGTACAACACGTGCAGACTAATTAACTCTAAAACTGGTATTCTCCGGTCGTTAATTGTAAAAATATCCTCGGATAATTTGGGTTCATCCAGAGAAAATGTGGTGGCGGCGGGTAAAACTTTTACCCTCCAACCGAGCAGGATTTAAAGTGAAATCTTTGAAATTTTAGGCAAAAAGGAGAGCGGCGAATGTCAAAACTCGAAGTATTTGTAAATTTCCTTTCAATTTCCAAACACGCGAAACCGATTTTTTTTCAAAATTGTCTCCGATCGGAGTGAAGTTAGTTGTTTTGCTTACTCAATTACCAAATACAAGTATTACCTTATCTTCGTAGATTTAACCTAAACGATTCACAAGCGGTAATAAACTCACAGGTATTGGATAAAAGCAACAGAGCTAGCAATGAGACCACCGTCTTCTACGTATCTTTCAAAGCATTTGTAATTTGTGGAAGGTGTTTAGATCCGAACGGATAAATTACAAAAAGCAACAATCAAATAACAATGCTGATCGATAATCAATAAAGCCACCCACTAATGGGACTAATGTGACTAATGTAAAAACTAACACAAAAAGATTCTAAAATAAATTTAAAAGTAGCGTTCTCCCGCCCGGGATCAGTGGTAAATCATTAGTTTTGTTGAAACGCGGAGAATACGGAACCCAAATCTAGGGTATCGAAATTCAAGAGTGGCTACGTTCTCGAGTTAAAAGAGCCCGACCGGAGAATGCCAAAATTTAACACTTGGATAAATAAACCAATAGTTTATATTTAACTCGAGGTTTCGGAACCCTCGTTTTTAACTATTGTTTTGTGAAAAGCGGAGAATACCAGCCTAAGTGGAGCATACAACTATGCTAATTAACTAACTGACTAACGTACTACACCGTAACAATACTCTAAGATTTATATGATAGATTACTTTCATGCAGAGATTTTTATTTAGAGGTTTTTAGTGTGCAGAAAATTTAATTGCAGAGATTTTTATTTAGAGATTTTTAGCATGCAGAGATTTTGTTTTGCAGAGATTTTTATTTTAGAGATTTTTTTGCAGAGATTTGTATTTTAGAGATTATGGCTTGGAACCCTGTGAGGTTCCATGTGGTTCGTTCGCTAGCGTGTCGTAGACAGACGGACAAACATGAGCCATGGCACATAAGCCCTTGCTTGAGCTAAAAACTCAAACTTTTCCTATGAGAGGGCCTTTGTCACTTTAGAGTTTACGGGTTAAATGCCATAAGTATTTACGAAAATTAAAAAAAAAATCAACAATTATCCAGCATTGAAACTCAGCTCTTTTGCCCATGTGCGAATTTTAGCAGCCCATTTTGGCATTAAAGTAGCTCAGTATCAGTGCTTAATCACCGAAATAAATTCGGTGAAGATCAGCCTGTATAAGCTCACAACGGTTGCTTATCAGGTGGATGGATCCATCGTAGGTTTAAACAATGTTACTAAGGATTGCATTGGTTTAGGAAAGTTATGTCTTTTATCTATTTAGCAAAGTAAACGCATCTGTGTTT
>VYYI01001357.1:0-20180 GCA_021029175.1 Bilobella aurantiaca
TGAGTGGACATGTTTCCAGTGTCTACCTGCCCCTGCCAAGTGGTGTCTGGTGTCCTCCATGAGGCGGTACTGGCGCTGGAGCTTCAAGTGCTCCGTCCGCACCAGCTTCTCAAAGTCAATGTCACCCTCGGCCTCCAGCATGTTGCTCATGGTTGGCTCTTCCTTCTTACGCCCCTCCCTCCGCACCCCCACCTTCCCACCCTTACTCATCTCCAATGATATCTTGTCCCGATTAAAAAAAAGTACTCACAAATGTACAGGATCTTTGTAGCAATTAGATCCTGTTAGGTCAGGACTGATTTTGTAATAAGAAGCGTTCATGCTCATTACTTTATGAAAGTATGACTAAAGATAAATACAAACAAGACGGTTGCGGTTTGGCATAGGAATCGTCCGCCGACAATTAAATAATAAGCTCATTCTGCTTGAGCAGTTGGCGAGAGCTACTAATTAAACCTTTATTTACAATTACATCAAATATTAAATAGGAACACCTTCGACTGCTCAAGAGAGAGATGAGGTGTGATCAGCGTCTAGCAGAATTTCCATCTATTTCCACACTCGTTGCACAAGACGAATGTTGTCATTGGCTCGTCGGCACTCCTCGTCTGGATCTGTAAAGAACAGAAGGAATTAGGCAATCGAAAAAAAGGAACTTTTACGCCGTGTCCATTCCTTTTGATTTTGAAATGGCGGGTGTGGAATTGCGCGTTGACTTGCCTGGTTGTAGGTGCAGTTTCTCTTGTTGCACTTGGAGCACTTGAGGAGGTCAGTCTTGGTGCCCTGGTTCATGGCCAACTGAGAGTCGTTGATGCCCTCCTTAATGAAACTTTCGCGCATGGCCTTCATGTCGTCACTTGCCATTTCCTACAATACGCAAACACATGAACTACTTGGACTTATTACTGTTCCGCTACAGCCACGCACCTCGGCAGTCATTCTCGCCAGTCTGGCAGCACTAATGGAACCTTGGAGGAAGTTAATTCTGAGGTTGGGGTTCTTCGTGTCCTTCAGGTTGGCCACTCTACTCCGAATTCTGTTTTTGTACTTGAAATCCGTGTTCTTGAACTCCTTGAAGATCTCGTCCTCCAGGCGCTCGGCCAGCATCTCGGGGTCGTTGGACCCGTCGGGGTAATCTAGGAAGCAAAGAGTTAGACAATGACCTGACTGGACAAGTAGGAGCCAATGAAAGTCCTACTTTCGTCTCCCTTGATGGCAGTGGAGAGCATCTCTCGACACTTGAGCCTCACGGAGTCAGTTGTGTTGGAGGGCGGAGGGAAGGAGGTTTGGAGGGAGGGGCGAGGCGTCGTCTTGGGGGGAGACGGCTCCTTCTCCATTTTAGGTCGCTTGGAGGGTGTGGAGCTCTGATTGGAGCTACTGTCGCCGTCCGAATCGGGGCGACGGTCGATGGCCTTGGGCGTTGAGCTAGGCGACTCACTTCCATCAGAATCTGGAATTGGTGTCCATAAGCATAAGTACTTACATAACATCCTCCAAGGAGGCAGATTACCTGGTAAACACTTTTTCCACTTGCGTATCAGTGTCTTGGCCAGCCCAATGACCTCCTTGTCCTTGCTCGCCTTTCTCAACTTGTTGACAGTCATGCCTATGCGAGTGCTAGTGAGTATCGGGAGGTTAATCGGAGCGTCTCTGAGGGTCTTCAAGTAGTCAAGGGCCCGACTCTGGTCCTGAAACAAAACACTTGCCTTAAGTCTACACAGCCCAATGTGGTGATGCTTTTAGTTGCATTGACGGGGGTCACAGAGTGATTTCCGTAAATGGTGTCTCCAATTGCAACCAATGAAATCTCGTGGGGGCCAACGGTGACCTACCGCTCCTTCCTCTGTCATCTTCTCCAGCTTCCTCTGAATGGAGGCCACTCGCTCGTCGGCTGGACTTGAGTTGGACATGGTGGACCACTTCCCTCCAGCAACTGCACAACGTGAGATACCCCGGCTAACGTTGTTACTTTCGTTAATTGATCAATCAATTCACACAAATATTGAGTCGCTGCCTTCTTGTCTCGCCGCCAAAAAGAAGGCAGTCCCTCACTTGCACTTTAGGAAGTTCCCCCTAATGGCACTTCCCAAAGGCAACTATGGCATTTCTCCCAATGGCAATTTCCCAAATAAACCAATCCAGCAAAGGCATCAAATGGAATATTATTTCCTCCACAAATGATTGAATGAGACGTAAGAAAATAAATAGGTACTTACTTAACCTAACTAATTATTCTCCAAGGATGGTCTATATTTAGTTTAACAATTACAATTATAATTAACACTTGAAGCCACGAGCATGATCATGAAAAAGCTCGGTATTATTAGTCTCTGCTGGAGACCAGAGGATTTTAGGGGAGATATGGAAAATGGGGAAACTAGGGAGGCCCACGTCCCTTCCACATGTTCTAGGCCTTGATGTCAATGCCAGGCCACTTCCGCTTTGTCCGTGAGTGAAGGCTTGTGCTGCTGACGACCTCCGAGCCCTTTGGCAGCACTGAGGGACGGAGGTACTGGGGGTCCATTGTTCACTTCCCCAGTGACCTCACCCCCCTCTCCTCGCAGCGTAGAAATGCAGCTCCACGTCCCGTTGTAGCTACCTGACATTTCAAAGTCATGGATTAGCGCATGCCAAAAATGAATCGTTTAAGGGGAAGCGCACCTTTCCAAAGCCGAATGCATCCGTCGTCTCCCGAGGAAGCCAGGATGGTCCCAGTTACGTTCCATGCCACTCTCCACACTGTTGCATTGTGGTCACTTCCATGAGCTACGACTCGTGAAACATATTTCTTCGTAGAAGACGGCTCCTCGTCCAATCTGCAAAACAACAATATACTTGTCACTTTCTATTCCAATGTGGACTCCTTGAGTCTTAACTGCTCCGGCTCCAACGCCACTATTTTCATATCCTTGGAGGCAATGCCCAGCATGTGAAAAGATCGGCCCAAGTTAGGTGCAAAGGCCAAGTCATTGACAGGGTCAGTCACTGCAATGAGGCTCTCACTCTTGACCCATCGTCTCGAGTGATCACTGTACTCGTAGAGCATGACTTTGGGAGTGTCAGGACTGGGGTCGTCAGAACCCACGGCCACCATGGCTGGCGAATGCCTAGGGTACACGAGGTTCCAAGCCAGGCACGAACAGGAGACTTTGACTGAAATCTCATGCTGAAGACTCCACTGTGTCAAGTTCATGACATCAGGAGCCTCGTAAATACGAACAAAGCCATCAGCTGAGCAGCTCGCCAAGGTAAGACCAAGGGATTTAGGACCAAACTTGACATCAGTCACGCTTGTCCGAGAGTCGACAAGCGTAGTGCGCTTAACCCAATGCGATCCGGAAGTCCTCTCGCTTGTACCGCTCTCTCCGACTAAAATTACAGTAAGTTAATTAGCGATGATGGAATGAGCCAGAGTTCAATAAGACCTAGAGAAAATCACTTGCCGACTTCTTCCCAGACGACTGCAGTTCTGTCGAATGAGCAAGTTGCGATGACTTGTCCAAAGTCAGGGTTGGCCCACGTGACCTTCCAGACACTGCCCGAATGTGCTTTCCAGTGAGCAGTGCAATTCCAGTGCCCAGTGCTCGAGTCAGTTTCCCAAATTCTGACCGAGTGATCGCTGGAGCATGTGGCCATTCGAGTTCCATAGAAGTCGTATGCCACATCGTGAATGAGGTCTTTGTGGTCCGTAGTAATGCTTCTTGCCGTGAACATGTTGGACTTGAATCACTATAAGAAATTTCGAAATGAGCCGAAGAGGAGTAACTTTGGGATAAATTTATAATTTAGTCTTCTTGCTTACGTTCCCGTGGCGGCTAAGCCCCGCTTCCTTCTTGCCTCTTCCTGTAGCTATCTTCCGAGTGTTACTTAGGAGAAAGGAGAGCAATCGACTTGATTGACAGAATTAACATTTAATTGATTGAGCCAAATTGTTCCGATTAGCAATCACAATCAACAGTTCTCAACATTTGTTCAATCAAAGTCTGATCAAGAGTCAACAGGAAATTGGCTCGAACGAGGGCAGAGATGGGCAAATAAAGAGGGGCAGAAGAAGCAAGAAGTGGCACGTGAGATCTCCGACGCCATTTCCAACCCACTCGCCTTTGGCCAGGATCTGGACGACGAGGAGCTTGAACGTGAACTGGAGGAATTGGAGCAGGAGGGATTGGATGAACATTTGTTCAATCAAAGTCTGATCAAGAGTCAACAGGAAATTGGCTCGAACGAGGGCAGAGATGGGCAAATAAAGAGGGGCAGAAGACTTCACTCTTCCATATTCCAGTAATCTCAAGAAAGAGCCCTCCACTGCATTCAATGCCATTGAGTTTGTGCGTGGCTCTTTGTGGGACTTGGCAAATGCCAATGACTCCTCTTTTGTAATGGTCTTTCGCTCACTCTTCTTCACAACTCCACTGACTCACCTCCAATTGGGGATTGATTCATTATTCTAAATCATCCCTTCCTCAGTCGAGTTATCAAGGTTTACAACACATTCCAGTATTCACACATCGCTCAGCGCTACCTCCAAGTAATCGCTGCCAGTGTCCCTACGCAGGTACGCTAACTCTTCCTTTCTAATTCGTACATCCTACTCCTTAAGTTTAAATCTGAATAAAGCTAGCTTAGGTTTGAGTACTAATTCAATAATTGTCCAACAGGGCGAAGATGTCTGTCTTTGGGAAGCTGTTTGGGTTCAAGAAGGCAGAGGACAAGATCACGACTGGAGAGGCCATTCAGAAGCTGCGGGAAACGGAAGAAATGTTGGTGAAGAAGCAGGAGTTTCTGGAGAAGAAGATTGAGCTTGAGATTGGCATCGCCAAGAAGAACGGAGTAGCCAACAAGCGTGTTGCCATTCAAGCGTTGAAGCGAAAGAAGCGCTACGAGAAGCAATTACAGCAAATTGATGGGACGTTGTCCACAATCGAGATGCAGCGTGAGGCCTTGGAGGGAGCCAACACCAACACAGCCGTACTCAACACGATGAGTGAGGCAGCCAAGGCCCTCAAAGCCGCACACCAGCACATGGACGTGGACAAGGTTCATGACATGATGGACGACATTGCGGAGCAGCAAGAAGTGGCACGTGAGATCTCCGACGCCATTTCCAACCCACTCGCCTTTGGCCAGGATCTGGACGACGAGGAGCTTGAACGTGAACTGGAGGAATTGGAGCAGGAGGGATTGGATGAAGGCCTTGTTGAATGTCGAACCAGCCAAGAGCAAGCTGCCGGAAGTGCCGGGGACGGCACCAGTGGCCGCCGAACGGCGAAAAGAGAAACCACGCCCAGTTGAGGAAGATGAAGACGACATGAAGGAATTGGCAGAATGGGCTTCCTAAGATCCAAACTATCCACATAACAACTAAATACAATTAAGTAATTTCTACACCCCTGACGCCCCAACCACCCCTTCATTAGCTCAGGCTCTTTCTGGAATGTGATGGTCATTAGAAGTCGCATTCTATTTGGACACTGACAACGGACGCTTTATTGGCTATCGGAGAATAAATTGCGTATATTAAATACTACTAATGAATGTTGCGTGTTTGTAGGGAATTGAATTTGATTGATTTGGGAGGCGTGAGGAATTGCCTAGCTCTGATAAGGTGTCTTGAGGAGAAAGCAGGAGATGCTTGTTGAGTGGAAGTGAGGGAAAGCGTGGGCGCATTCTCGGACTTTCCGAAAGGTCTTTCATCTCAATTTTCGGATCCATCCGAATGCCCTCAGTTCATCGCATCTTCGCCTTCCTCATCCCAGGGATCGTCCACATCTCACGAAACGATTCTCAAAAGTACAGTCCGAACCGAAGTTCGAACCCTATTTCCTACTCAACCTTTATGACGCTTGATAAGGCATGTGGAGCTTCAAGGCGATTTGAGATTACCCGTATGTACATCCTCTGCGCTGCGGCATTCTCCTACAATTTATCAGCAATTAACCTTAACTTTCACCACTTCCACTCGCCCCGATGCACTTCAGTCAGAAATTAATTGAATATGCAAGTCCGCCTTTGATTGGCCCTTTGGAAGTAATCGAGTCACTTCACTACTTTTAATAATGTGACCGTGGAAAACTGTGTTCGGAGTGGTGCGCATCTCTGTCCTTTCCTTGGTGGGAGGTGTGGTGGCTGTTGAAATGAATTCTTTCTCCAGTGCCTCCACACCTCATTCCAGCAATTGGCCCTTATCCATTCAATTTAAGGCCCATTTCAGTGAGGGAGTTAAGAGGCCAAAGTACTGGCAGCACAATTTATTCCCGTCATTCCACTTGAAGTGACTTTGTGCGGGGTGGGAGCGGTGGAGAGGAGCCTGGTGACAGCGGTGGGTGGCTCCAGTGGCCAGTCGACTGTCCATGCATGAGGCTCCTTGGCCTAGTGTCCCAACTATGCTTTGAGTATACTTCACTGGGCATGGGATCCCCTCCTGCCCAATCAGGGTAAGGACACTCAAATCCCACTTACTACTTTTAATTGTCTCCATCTACCTCACATCTCAATTAGCATCAGGTGTACAAAACGGAGCGTGGATGCTTTGGTAGCGTTTCCAGGTGAAAGCAGGAAATGCTTTCTCTCACAAGTGTCCAAGCATTGTCATCTCTAGCATTGAAAGACCACAGCTTGGGAAAAGTCATTGATATTAATTCCTGAGTTTTACCCTTCAAAAAACCCTTGTCATGAAGGTTGTGAGAGCGAGAAGGGCCCTTAAGGGTCCTCATACCTCTGACCCACTTTCTACATTCATTCATTTGAGATCTGCGCATCTTCCTCTGACGCTCCCTATTGATTTCTCACTTTCTCCAGCAACAAGCCCAATTGACGCTTTGTCCAAGTCCTCACAGCCCTCAAGTCCCTCCATTCCAGGAATCAGAGGATCCTCTGGAATTTCAATAATCCCTCCTTGACCCTTCTCCGCCCTTTCAGCTCTACTCCCATCAATTTATTCATTGCAGCCATCTCACTTTCCAATTAATCACAAACGATCTCAACGTTCGTTTCACCATCATTCCACACTAGTTTGTTTTTTACTGGAATTCACCCCTTACTCCCATTAACTCTCTTATGCTAAATGACATGAATCCTATTTAAATTTTCAAAATTATGTGGAAGGAGGCTAGGCATTTGGATGTTAGATTTGGTTCAGAAAATGATTATTTCAATAACTTTGTTTCGAAAGTGCTGGGGAAGTGCGGAATGCCTCCATTAACTTTACTTTCATTACACTTACACTAACTCCAACAATTAATAGCTTGAGATTATGATTACAAGTGCATATTGCACGAGAAAGTTCAGACTCATTGATTTGATAAGTTTGATGAAGCAGGAGACTTGCTTTTGCAGATGACAAAGGAAGGGGAGAAAGGCGTCAAAGTCATAAGCCAAGGTGATGGAGAGGAGAAAGGTGGGGCGAGGGGGGTGGGTCCTATCAGGGCCCACCGTAACCCCGTCTCCCCGCAGACCAATGAGGAGCCTCCTGGCTCAAACCCACGCCCAGACCCACCGCACAAGCCAGACAAGATGCCCCACCTTCCACTCACACCACTCGACGCACAGGCTGCGCCACCTCTACACCCACCTGAGGAAGTTACCAATGGACCCACGCGACCCACCAACAAATGCTGCCTCTGCTGGTGCTGCTGCTGTTCCTGCTCATGGTACTCTTTGCCATCCAATTCGCTCTCTTAAATTCAAAATAAGTATTTCAACGGAGGTGCACATGAAATGCGTTGAGATGAAATTATGCTCAATTGATTTCAGTATTAAGTGCATCTGAGCAAGCATGAAAAGAAAGCAGATGGATGCTATTGCATTTGATGGATGGAGAGGCAGAGCTAAGTCGTTTGTTTGTGTTTGCAGTTCTGCCCTGCGCAACCAGCAGAACCGCAACAAGGCCAAGGAGTCTGAGTCTGAGGCGAACTGCGAGTCCGAAGTGACGTAAGTGGTTGAAGATCCTTTGTTATGCTAATTAGTGAAGATCCGTTTGACGCAGACCTTCGCTGGAGGAGATTCGGAGTTGGGGCGAGTCGTTCGAGAAGCTGATGCGAAGCACGGCTGGGAGAAAGGTCTTTCGCGACTTCCTGCGCTGCGAGTACAGTGAGGAGAACATCCTCTTCTGGCTCGCCTGCGAGGAGCTAAGGTGCGTCCCCATTCCAGCCTTATTTAAGCGTTTCTTGAGCCTCATTAGCATAAGCGACTTTTTAGGAAGGAGCGGAAGCCGGAGGTGGTGGAGGAGAAAGCGAGGCTCATCTACGAAGACTACATCTCCATCCTCTCTCCCAAGGAGGTAACACCCACTTAACCACTTAACGCCTCATTCTCACTACCAACAATGACACAAACCAAAAATAAAGAATGGACTCAAGAGACAACAAAACAAACGGGAACAAACGCTTGGGAGGGTAGAAATGGACTAGAACATTTTCGTGAAAATTTAATATGCAGCAAAATCACGGATTGGAATTCTAAACTTCAAAAACGCTTGTGCAATACTTGACAAAGCCTCTGGCACTGTAGCCGAATTCAGAACGAATTCAATATTAATTGAAACTTGGAAATCAAGACAAGGTTTTTGAATTAGTTTGACCGGTTCCTTCGACTATTTACGAAATTTCTTTTTTACCGACATTTTGTAACCCTGTATTCCGTGGCCACCTTTTGTCATCGGCCAATTTCTTTCTCAATTTTTCCGTGTTCTCGGTATCTCATATTCTCAGACTTTGTTTTCTCGATTTCCGTAACATTCTTTTGCGGTTGTTGCAGGTGAGCCTGGACTCGCGCGTGCGCGAGGTGGTGAACCAGAAGATGGTGGACCCATCTCCAGACACGTTCGACGAGGCGCAGCTGCAGATCTACACGCTGATGCACAGGGACTCCTACCCGCGCTTCGTCAACTCAATCATGTACAAGAAGCTGGCTGGGATGAGCGTGCCTCACAGGGGCTCCTCCGTGTCCACCTCCGGATTCAAGTCCAACCCCACCTCGCGCAAGGAGTCTCTCGCCGCCTAGGGACCACCACTTGACCCCGGCTCAAAGGTCAACGACCTTCCAAGGCCATTCACTCTCCGGGATTTCCAAGTGGACACGCACACAACCCACCCCTCTCCTCCCCAGGAGGCGCTCGAGACTACGTTGGATGGGAAAGGGACTTGAAGGGGACTTTTACCCCTTCCACCTGCTCACGGGCTTCGCACCTCTCTTCGTTGAGCCCTTTGTAAGGCCAGACAGGGTCAAAGGTCACGCTTCCAATTCATTACGACCCGCTCCTCCGAGGACAACTCAATAAGTAACAATAAGTTAAGGGCGTGTGCATGCGCTGAATGGTGTCAGTACTAGTCAACTCTGGAGTGAATAAGTGATTCCAAACTAATAAGCCAAGTTAAGTAAGTTGTGGAGCATGCCTAGGAGCGACTACTTAAGTACAACTCACCTAACGTACTAACTAAGCATCAATTAAGTGTACTCACTAGGTCAATTAGGAATATCCAAGAATCTCCTGTGAAATTAATTAAGTTCTTCTAATTAAGGACTAGGCTACTCAATAATCAATATTCCATCTCTCACTCCGTTGCGAGGAGATTACGCAAGGTATATTAAAAGTACACAAATTTCACTTTCTCCGCCTTTCTCTCATAAGAACCATCTCGCGCTTTCTCCATTTCAGACATAAGCTCCCTTCATCTCCAACATCCCTTCGTCTTCTATGCCTCATTCAAGAAAGTTAAGGAGCTTTGAAGGATTCGCTCAATCCCCCTGCAGGGTTTCCCGGGACTTCCAAGGGCCACTTAATAATTGCCTTTCCTAATTTAAGGGGCTCCATTAAGTGTGGGTCGGAGGAATTTTGAATTTCCTATTAATTCCTCCTATTATCCCGACTCCACTGCATCATGAAGCTGTAATTTGAGTCCATTCTGACAATGGGCCTAATTAGTATTCACATCAGCCACCAACTCCTTTGTCTTACCTCCGAGGATCTCTCCCCATTAGGAGGGGATGGAGAGGATGTTCAGAGGAGGTGACAAGGGCCTCTCAAGTCTCCATCCCTTCACTCAAGGCACACAGAGACCCTCAGGGACACCTTGTCACCCTAGCCACTTGACAGGGTGACACACATGGGACTCTTGGATGAGGCTTAGTCCAATCATCCAAAGTAATTAAGCATTGGGGCCACTTAATTGACTTTCAAGTGGGTTAATGAGGAAGAGGTCCACTTGGAGGGTCCTTGGTGCATTTCATCCTCTCTTCACAAGTTGTGAATGAGAGGAGTTGAGGACTTATTTGGGAGGTAAGTGGGTCCTCTGCCGATCCTTGGAGCAGGGTGTTTCGAGTCATTCGAAAGACTAGAATACTGCGGGAGGTGTTTCAGGCGGTGGAAGTGGGTCTATTTCTATGCAAATCACACCCTTTCGTTGCAAATGTTTTTTGCACAAATTCTCCTGCTTTCTCATTTACATATAAGGATCTTTGGGTCCATGTAGCTCTTCCTTCCATTGGCCTGGGCGTGTCACCCAAACTCCAACCCCAATGCTCAAGTGGCCCTCCGTCCTCCGGGAGGACTTCCTCCACTCAAGTGCCCTTTGACCTCAAGCCTTGTCTTGTCACTCTGTCCCCAGAGATGTGGGTGATGATGAGAATGGTGGATTGGCATAAATTAGCTGGGTTGGAGATGGATTCCGTGTACTATGCAAATGACAGAGTATTTTTTTAACTTTTAATTGCTTTCTGTGTCGTGGCAGAGTGTAATTAAGTCTTGATTCCTTGGCTTCAATGTTTCCTTGGACATTGATTTGTGTCCACTCTTCATTCCTCCTTTCCTTATGCAAATGAATGTGGATCATAAAGGAGTCTGAGCAATAAAGATGAGATTCATTGGAGGTGACTGGAGAGATGTGGTCGAGACAAGGGCCAGGGAGGCTGAATGGACCAATGGGAAGCCTCCCTCCCTCATTTCCATCCTCGCCACATCTCCAATGACCAACAACTGACAATTGACAGTCAAATCCCTCACTCAACTCCTCAAACGACCATTTCATGAGTCAATGAAAAAATCAGATTAAGATGACTGGAACGTTCGATTTCAAAGAATTCCACGAAAGCGACTCACAAACTAAAATCACGGTTTGGCGGAGAAAGACACTTGCACGACTCATCTGCCATGTGCCAACATATCTCCCAATTCTTTTAAGTTTAAAGGCAACTTTCTAGCGCAAATTTATTATGAGAATTGGAAAAAAAAAGACTGAATGAAATAAAGTAGGTGAGAGAAGTTGCTCTAAAACGTGATGTGATGGAGTCTGGAAGGGTTGGGCGTACTTGCGTTGCCTCTTGCCTCTGTTCCTTTGGCTCTCTTTCTTTGGTAGTGTAAATACTGTGGAGAAAGGGGAGAAAGCCGTGATTTTTGCGGGGAAGGGCTAATCTATGCTGGGCGGTGATAAGTGAAGTGCTCATTGACAAGGGCCCAATCCCTCTCACTCACTCCACTCACCTGCCACTTACCATTGAAATGCCGACTCTATTTTGGGAGAGACTTGACTCAGGGCCTTCCTGTGGCCCTGGACTGGAGGTGAATGGGAAGTGACCTGGGCCCTATGCCATTGAGGAGTTAATTAGGACCATGTCACTCCCAATCTCCAAGCATCTCCCATTCCCATCTATGAAGGAACTGCGTCTTTTCGCACGGTGAGGTGGGGAGCTTTAATGACTCCTGCCTCCTTCCCTGGCCCTCTTTGTTTTACGAATTCCTGAAGCTGCTCCTTTGAACTCTCCGTGCACAGGAGGTCCAAGGTCACTTGCATAAAAAGATGCTCAAGATGAGGCGACTGGAGATGCGCACTGCCCCTCCAAATCCACTCATTTATCCTTATTTCACTTCAAATCCTACCATCTTCCCCTACACGCACTCAAACAGCCACTTCAATTAACATGCCCATTAAACCACCGAAATCTTAACTCTGTCTATTTCTTCCTGAACTTTGTGAATGAAAGTAGACCAACACCTTCCCTCTGCCCAGGACCTCTCCTTCAGTACCACAAACCGGATTCAGCGATTCATCCCGCCCAATTCACCGCAACCGCCCGGTATTTCCAGTATTTCGAGGTAAGTCCATATATGATATTCCTAAATTTCAGGTTTTAGCTTTATGTCAGGGGGTCACGTGTTGGCTTGCAGTGAGGCTGGAGTGGTTGGAGGAGTATTAGGCATTTCTGAGCATTTCCCAAATAAGTGGATGTTGGAAGGGTAGGGAGCCTTAAGAGCCTTAAGTCCCTTGCTCTCCTTCCAACCCTTTACCACCTGTCTCCTCAAGACGTAATTCTGAGCGTTTCTCTGGATTTGTGGAGATGGGAGAGAGTGATAAGACGCCTCAAAAACTACCCTCTCAAACTCACCCTCTGGGATGACACTCTTCGATTCTGGAAATGAGGAGAATTTGGCCAAAGTCCCTTTGTCAGCCTCTCCTCTTTGTCTCATTCAAGACTCTTAATGAGGGAAATCTCTTCCATTCCGCCCTCTGATTTATGAACATTTCTCCAGAGGCTCATTTGCATAAGGGAAGAAAGCGGAAAAGACGCCTCATCCTCTGACCTCCCGAGTTGAAGGTCAGCCTCGAATTGTCCAAATTGTTGGAAGAAGGGCTGAGTGCGGACGTGGTCCATTACAATTCCCAATTCTCATCAAATCCACCTCATCACAAACATTGGGCAAAAAAGGAGTCCTCACTCCCCACAGCTACACACTCATCTTTCCCAAAATCTCCTTCACACACCTCTTCAATCTTTCCTATTCCGCAGAGGAAACTTTACATTGACCAAATGCAATCAACTACATTTCCGGGTCTCTCCGAATAATGGACTTCTTGTGTTTTGTGGAGAGGCTCAGGGCGGCTCCGTGTGTAAGGGCTCATTTTGAAATGGAATTAAGGGCACTTGGTGGAAGTGATCTCTTGTCATTTTCAGTTTTTGTCTGTCTCCTCCGCCTCCTTGGCTTTCTCTCCTGCTTCCCACCTGTTCCTCCAGAATCAAGGGATCAGAGCCCTTAGACACCTCTCCACCCTTCACTCCGCTTTCCTTCTCTTAGGGGATTAGAAATATTAATTTGGAAAGGGGAGACGTCTTTCGTTGCAGTCAAGGGATTTCTCTGTTTATTTTCTCTGTGGAATTGATACTTTGGGAATATTGGTGGGGGTGTGCGTGGAGTGGTCAATGGCCGAAAGAAGGGAAGATGCGAGAGGGCGTGAGGTCAGACTCGCTTTATTTTCCCCAAAAGGCCATTTCCATTCCAAGGAGCCTCTGCTTCCATCAGTATTTGCGGAATTACTCCTGTGTGAGTGATGAGCGAGGGATGATGCTATGCTTTGAATTGGGAATATTTGAATAGCCCAGGGTTACCTTCATCTCTACTTTTCCATTAATTGGGCCCATTCATGCACCTCTTTGGAATTTAAACTCATTCTCGCCTCACACGCAAAAAGTCGACGCTAACGCCCTCCTTCAGCGTTACGACACCAAAGGAAGAAGAGGGTCAGAGGTCAAGGGGTCACTCAAGTCCTCCCCGCCAGTCTCTCTTGATGATTTCCTCAGCCCTCTTCATCCCTTCTGGAGGAATTGACCCGAGGTCCCAACACTCCTCCACCCTATCCCCACTCTTATGCGCATTTAGTCCATAAATGAGGGACTGGGAATGGTGGAGATGAGTTTGACGTCTAAAAGTGGAGAGTGGAGGTTCGCTATTGATCTTTGCTGGTGGAGTTTGGTGGAATGTGGAGGATTGGAGTTGGAATTGACCTGGGAATCCTTGATTGTGAGGGCTCCTCTGCATACGAAATGAGGTCTCGAGAAGTGCACTTAATTCCCTCATCCCTGCTTCTCGGAATTAGTGGGAAGGTGAAGCCAGGTGGAAGGTCTTCCCAGACAAAAAATACAAAAAATGAAGAAGAAATAAAAATCCACTGGCCAAAGGAGCCTCCACATTTTTATATTCCTACCCATTATTCCCCATCAGCCCCATTATTCCCATCCAACATGTCCAGTCTACGCTTCAAATTATACCTCTCACCAGCATTCCCTTTCTCACGCACTCATTCCAAATGCAAGGCACTGTCCACAGATAGCAAGCACAATTATACAAAATCTCGAGATCCAAGGCAGGACGAGACTTGGATCAAAGTCAACCAAATCACACTTGCTCATCTCTGATCTTGGCTTGAGAAGCGTAATAGGCTTATGAGCCTCATCTTCCCCTAAAAGTGACATGCCTTCCCCTTGATGGACTGTGATGAAAGTGGGGAAAGCATAGGTGGAGCCCTTGGAGCCTGAGTGGGTCCCAGAATCCCTCGTGGAAGCGGAACTCGCTTCGATTGACTTCGGCCCTTCGACCTCTCTTTGAAATGAGGGTGGCAAAATAGGAAGGGCAAAGTGGCTCTTTGGGATAAAAAACGAAATAAAAAAGTGAGTGTTGGATGATTGCTTCAAGAACCGTTGTGTCGTGTCCTCTGGCAAAGATGAATGAACCGAACCGGTCATTCAGCCTCCGTTCACCATGGCTACGCAGTCCTCAACACTCACATACTCCCCTCACTCATCATCTCGATACTCATTTGGAAGACTCCTGAGAGGGCTGTCAAGGGCACTAATTAGGTCAAGCCATCTCCAATCAAAGGCCCTTTCAATTAGGTTCGGTTCCTTCCAATTGTCCAGGAAAGTCCAGACTCAATTGAGATCCACTTGGAATTTCTGCTCGAACCTCCTTCTCAAAGGCGACTTCCTTTGCCCACTTCCGAAGGGATTGCGGGGGATTAGGTTCCTTCCATTGAGTCCCCTGAGGGTGATCCGTGAATTGCCCAGTGAAAGTGGATGCCGGAGTTTGAGAGGTTCCCACACTCTGTGACGCTCTGTGCTGGAACGTGAGAGGGAGAGGTTGGAAGTGGCTTTGATTTGGCCCAAAAGCGAAAAAATGCTTGATAAAGGGTCGAGAGATGAAAGGGTCAATTTTTATTTCTCATTGGTCATCGGAAGGATCCTGGGAAAATGCGGAAGACAAGAGAGGACTCAAGGGACTCGGAGGGCCCTTTGTCCGCATTTTTAATAATCGTCCCCCACCATTCACCCACCGACACTCTCCATCTCATTCAACATGCATAGAATAAGAGGGATTATTAAAAATGAAGGAAATGCCAT
The DNA here is from genome assembly GCA_021029175.1 of Bilobella aurantiaca. NCBI lineage: Eukaryota > Metazoa > Arthropoda > Collembola > Poduromorpha > Neanuridae > Bilobella > Bilobella aurantiaca. The sequence continues at coordinate 15,166 of VYYI01001357.1, forward strand.
CTCACTCAAACAAACAGATCTTTCCCATTGAGACAGTTGACCAGATTCTTGCCTTTACAAATAAGCCTTATCGATTCACAGGCATCTATACCTACCAATTGTCATCATGCAACTTTCCCCGTTTCTATTTCATCCATTAAAATAATCCTCATGTATATATTTCCTAATTACTCACACATAACCTCACTGATCGATTCTGAGAGAAAATGCATAGGATATTTTGCCGCAATAGTAAAGTCGAGTTGAATTAGCTCCGCTTACAGAACACTTACTAAATATGTAACTATAAAATTAAGGATATCACACGCATTCGAAACTTGCACGGGAACTTTCCAATGGTGCTTAGAATTTGAATTATTCACTATTTATCAACCCACTTTGAATTCAATTACGTTTTGAATGTCTTAAATTGCACCCCCACTTCCTTTCTCCACATTTCCATTCGGACAGTGTTAGATTGAGGTGTGAGTGAAAGTGCTTTGAACCATTTACCACATGCTTAATCCTGCCTAAGCTCTCCTTCTAATCTCCTTATGCTTAATTATCCACTTCTCAACAGATTATCCCTCTCTCATTATCTCCTACTCTACACTTAGCGCACAATTACAATTAGAGTTACGACGTCCTTAAGCAGCTTTAAATTGACATTTGCTTCTCAAGTTGTCCTGAAACATCAACTCACAANCACAACTTTAAATTTAACCATGATTTCCAATTACGTTCGACGAGCATTCCATCCGGATTTGACAATTAGGGAGAAGTAAAGGTAAAGGGTCCAGAGCCTCCTTCGCTATAAGCTGAGGCGAAGAGAGGGTATTTGCGTCTTGGGGTAGTTGGTTGTTGGGGGTAGGAGGCTGCTCTTTTGGAGGGGTGAAATTGGGAAGATGTAAGTGTGTGGTAAGTGGATGAGGACCTCTTGGCCTCTCCACCTTGCTCTGCCTCACCTCGCCAGTTGTGACGAAGAACCAGTGGCCAACCAGTCCTCAGTCAAATCCCGTCACACAAGCACCCACACCTCAATACATCTCAAACATCCCCCAATCAATCAACGACGCAATTACGCCAGGAGAAAGCACAGAAAGCCAAAGTGAAAGTGCCAGTATCAGCATTCCATGCAACCACTCAGAGCCACTCGCACAAACCCAATCAATTATTCACACTAATTCACAACTGGACTAGATCCCTCTATTTTATACCCACTCATTTGCCAACTATCAAAGTCACGATCCTCAAGTGTCATTTTTATCAGTTCATTTCTTTTCAATGCGCATTTTAGCAAAGGGCGCACGACGCTGGATCACTTGTCGTCCTCTCAGGAGTTGTTGCGAGAGAACAGGAGAAAGTGCTTCTTGACAAATCCTCTTTCTCGCTTTGCCCACTACTCAAGCACGGTGAAAGTTGGAGGCAATAGAGTACGTCTCAAAATGCTTGTCACTCAATAGTTCTCATTAATTTTCCCTTGTTGGCTCACAACATTCCGCCAAAACTTAAATGCTACTCAATTTTCACTCGGGGCGTAAAATATTAAAGTTAATGATTATGTTGAAAGTACATTTAAAACACCCCGTCCTCCACTACTTATTTGAGATCTAATGCCTGAACCACTGTTTGCAGAAGGTTTGATTTTGTCGTGGGTGCCTGGAAGACTTCAGGACGACGCTGATCGGAGGATCTTGTGGGGAGGAGCGCTTCTGCTCCCCCGCCAAAGACGCCTTGGAGGACTCACTGGAGAGCAGGGAACGCGAGTTTCGCTTCCTTATTGAGCGAGTCAAGGGAGAGGACGCAAGTGGAGGTCGGATGTCTTCGGGCGAACTCGGATCGGCGGATACGGCGGTCACCTCGGCACCCTCCCCCGCCCAATCCGACCCACCCACCATCACGCCACTCACCAACACTACGGAGTGGCGACCCTATCCCTTCGAACACCCGCTAACCGCTGCTACCTCTGCAATGCTCAATATCAGCGGAGCCTCCGACGATCCCACCTCCGGCTTCGGAATCCTCTACGACTACCACTACGGTAAGATGGGTCAGTTGGGCCACATGCCCCACCTGAGCCACGCGGACGCGCACGGACACAAGTCAGAGAAGACACTGTCTGCAGATATTTGGTCGTAAGTAACTCTCACTTCTTACTCCAATTCCCATTCACAAAATTAGACCCAAAACTGGATTTTCCGGAATGAGAACTTGGAAGTGGGAAGTGGATTTGGGCACTTCCAGTCCTCCCCACAAAACCTGATCAACATCATTTCCCATATTTACCCACTCCACCTTCAGGCCCTTCAAGTGCATCCAACACTCCCAAATTGGTCATCACTTTAATGGGTAGAGCCAAGTAAACGAGAGAACCGTTTTAGCGCAAAAATCAACTTCCAATACGAATAATACCTCACCAGCATATATCCCTCGATAAAATTGTAGTAGCCTTTGAAAAAATATGGAAAAAACATGCTGTCGTAAACAACTTTTTTTTAGAAGCCTCCTCTAGTCAAACTCCTCCATTTTCTCAATTCCTCGAAAAGCAATTAAGCAAGAGTAACATTTTGTTTGAGATCAGTTGAAATCCCTTGAAAGTGATTGGTCTTCCTATTGTTCTACCAATTTCCTTGCATTGGAAACCGATGCTTCCGTCGACAAGTAGCACCTTGCGACAAACTACAGCATACACGGAAATGGGACTACCTTGGAAAATCATCTTGCTAAAGTTTAAAACCCTAAACTAATCATGCTGATTCCTCGCTTCTACAGGTTTAAAGTCTAATGAGTGAATAATAGTATTGTTGCAATATGAAATTGGTTTGAAATTCCAAAATAACCCTTTTCACAAGTCTTCATAACCTTTCATGTTGAGAGGATGGGAGAAAGCGTGGTTGGAGAAAGCTGCATCAAAGCGTCCTGCGCCTCTGCTGCCTGCTGTTGACTTGAAGGTGCTGGATGTGATTGGTGGATGAATGTCACTGAATTGTTGATTAGCTCATGAATAATTCAGTGCTTCATGAATAATTTGGCTTCACATGTACTTTGGCGCTCCCTTCCTTGACAATTGACAAGGAGCGAGCTGTAATTAATTTGCAGAAGCCAATGGGCTCAACCCTCTGGGACGCCCTCTCGTCCAAGTCACTCCCACTCACGTTGACATTGGACTCAAGTGGCCAATAGTCTCGCACCACACTCCCCACCCCCGATACCCATCAATCACTCAATCCACACTCAGACCTACCAAAGCCCAAACGCCATCTCACACACTCTTCCCATTGGTCCAATCTTCCAGAAGCATCTTCCCCACCACTAATTAAGCGAAGCACCTTGGGAATTTCACACTGCGAGGCTACCTTTTCTTGTCCTCACTAATTATCCATATTGATCTGGGAACCCTTGATGAGCCATGTCAGGACGCAGGGCTGCCTATTTCCATTGGCTTCGCTCACTCCCAATTCACATTGCAACTTCCTAAATCTCGAAAGTATGAAGGCTTAACGACCCATTTATCGCACTATCATCGCATCGCCTACTCCCCGGTTTCCAGCTCAAAACTTCTCGTAGAATTAATTCGCGAACAGGACGAGCTTTGCCTATTGACCCGTTAATTGTAGATTATCCTAACCATACGGAATGCAGACGAAGTGCGAGTGACATTCTTTTGATTTGGAAACCTAATTGCTCACAATGCAATTGTGCACTTTGTTATGTGGAGAGTCCTACCTCATTCCAATCCAAATCGACGTAATTACTCTCAAAGCGATTGTTGGATTGTAGATTTTGGCGTTGAGCCAAGGAAACTAACATGCTCGTTGCTATTGAATTTGAATATTCACTTGAGGGTCATTTCAATTATTTTGTGTTGCAGGCCAGTTGTGGTGAGTAGCATCGAGAGTGGGAAGGGCAACGGCGACATGGGGGAAGTCTACGCCCCTCCCTCTCTCCACTCCTCCAAACTCTCCGTCCTCCGCAGGGGTGGGGAGGCCAAGATCCAGAAGCTGTCGCAAAACGGACAGAGGTACTCGAATGGGGAGCTCAGTCCCCACCAACCCATTCACTCACCCTCCGGAGGACACCCTCCGGGGGTCATCATTCTCAAGGAGGAGGGCCCTAGGTCTCCTGGCAGCCCCCGCAACGGCATCACCTCCCTCCATCTCTCCAGTCCCCCCACTCCCCTCAACCCCACCTCAGTCTCCCCCAATGATGACCAGGGGGAGTATCAATCCCCCCAACTCTTTGCCACGCTCTCCAACCCCAACCACCCTCCCCATCCTCATCCTTCTCCCTACGACTTCGTGGGGTCGGGTCAGTTCGGGGCGTCGGTACGTGGTGGAGTCTACCCCCTTGGCAACTCCCCCACAGAGCCCTACTACCGAGTTGACTTCTTTGCAAATGAGTTCGGGGCGAGCGGCGTGACGACAGCGAGTCGCCAGCTAAGTCCCTATGACGGTGGCCCAGAGACAGGGAGTTCGTTCGTGGACCGATATGTGCGGGGAGGAGCGTACAAACAAGGACAGAGTGCTCTCCCAGCCGACCTTCCGTCTCCCGACTCTGGAATTGGCGCAGACGCAATCGCCCCTCGAGATGCCACCAACATTCAACAGGTAGAGTCTTGAATCATTCACATTTGAAATGCGCGCAAAGAAACCCACGAATCAAAAGCAATCTTGAGTAGAGCCACGCCATTTGAAAGTCTCCAAAGATTCACTTTAAATTAAGAGGGTACTTAGGAGAAAGTACTGTCATTCCTTGTTAGTCCCTGTCAACACGCTTTAGAAACTGGCAAGAGGCTTTGCCTTGACTGAAGCGTTGAAGAGTTACCGGGAGTGCATCGGAAAAGCGGTGGTGCATGGGTGGGGTCGAGATGTAAGTGCATGACTTGGCAAGTGGTGCATAGGTGTGGAGACTGGTTTCCCGCGACCTTGTCACCCCTTTTACGCTGCAGACAGGACCATGGAGGCTGTGATGTTGTCCACTTCCTGGCCTCTGCCACGCACTTCCCAGGGCACTCTGTCCGCTCCAATTGCAAAAGT
>VYYI01001358.1:0-20177 GCA_021029175.1 Bilobella aurantiaca
ACTGTTCATTCTGGTCAAAATTATTGGCTCCAAACGGTTCTTTCACACATTGGCAATTTTTCAAAACTTTTGTTCTTTTGGTTACATATTTCAATATGTGCGTCTCACATGTTACCAAGGTAATACTCCTCAATTAAAAAATGCAGGATTTCAAAAAAAAATTGTACCTGATTAGCTTTTAATTTTAAAAATAAATTTTAATTTTAAGAAATAGGTAAACTTTTTTGAAAGTCATAGTTTATTTATTATTATAGATTATTTATATAATCCCTGATTGCTTGTATGTCATGATTTTCAGATATAAATTGACGTCAAATGTTACTTAGAATTACCTAACTGTAAATTAATCATTCAAATATTAACATGCATTAAGTGCTTCAGAGCACTTAACGCCATTTGTATTTAAACCTTGATTTAAAAAGTAATGATTAATTAAATTAAACTCAATTTAATTGTTAATCACAATTAACTAATTGGAATCACAATTTGAGACTTAAGACTTGAGAAACATATATTCGGGCAATGGTGTTTAGCCAATGAAGATTTATTTTTAAAAAAGTACAACAAAAATTGAAGGTGGTGTGATACGGACTGGCGATGTTCCAGGTTTTACCATCACTTACCACCATTAGGGCATAAGGTATGTTGTTGTAAATGGTAGGAAAAGGACTAGTTGAAGCAGATATCTTACTACTAACCGCCAAATAAGTTATGCGTAACCATAATTTTGCGTAATTGAGTTTAAGGAGTTCTTACCATTATCCATTTAATGAAGAAGTAGAATAGTTTGTAACATAAATGTCCATTTTTATAGCCTTGTGTGACCCTACTTAAGGGTCACGACATTCAAATCACTTGGTCATTATTGAGTCTCAAGTGCTAATACAGCTAATAAGCCGTTCTAGGACTAAATCAGGATCTACCAGAATACCGGACGGATTGATTGGATTGATAACTTCTTAAGTTACTTTTTGCTTAATGGTTGCTAAATTTAGCATAAAGTATCGGATTTAGAAAAGAAAATGCGCCAAGAAATGAAATGAATTCACACTAATGTACGGTTAGCAGATTACCACTGGTAGCAGTGTCTTTTTTGTTTACAAAACTACTAAAACATACTGTGTCACACTTGTAGTTTATCTTGCACCACTTAAATGTGTTGTTAAATTTACATTAAATTTGCTAAGTTTTGTATTGTTGATTGCATATTATCAACTAGTAGCCAAGTGAAATAGCATAAGCACCAACATTCTCTGTATTTATGTCTAATTAGAATCAACAATTAAAACTAGGCAGCTTAATATTGAATCAAGCATCAAAATGGAGTGTAAATATTTTGAGCAAGGTGAAAATGTACAACAAACATTTAAAATAACAGTTCACAAATTTGTGTTGTTTCTATTTATTAGGTACTATGGTTTATTTTCGCCAAATGGACTTATACGGACATACAAATATTTCGGAGTCAAGTTTACCCAATAATCTCAACGTATTGGTCATGTATAAACTTTACGTAGATTGAGTTTGTGGTTTCTTCATTATGTTTGGGTTTCACCTTTAACTGATAGTAGCATTCACCATCCAATGCCGCTCTGGTAACTTCGCGTCCGGCAGTTTGTAGCCAATCTACACCTTCATCATACTCCCAACCACTATTTCTGAACGTCTTGTAGTCGCCCATAATTCTTTTCATTGCATTCTGAATAAAGCCAAGGAATTTCGGTATATATTCCTTTCTATACCATCCCTGTAGTACACAGCATATCAAACATATAAAATAACATCACAAACTAATTTAGTCCATCGAAAAGAGAAATAATTTTTTTTATTGTATGGGTTGGCTGTTTCCATAGAGAAGTATAATTGATATAATTTTTTTTTGATGCTCTTTGACATTTGCCTATAGGCCTGGTCAATGTTTGCGTGTGCTAGATAGTGGGGGAGGGTGGTTTCGGCCTGTGCGTTGACTGGGAAGTTCCGAGGTCTGAAGCTAATAGGGTTTCTGCTAGGCAATGAAGGTGGGATTGACCACCGAGGAGCCTCTTGCTTAGGCAGAGGCTGAGCACCACCTTACGCATATCGATCCACTACTACCACACCACTACTTTTTTTCTGTGCTGGTGCCGGGATTAGATCTCGGCACCTACCCAAGTTAGGACAAGGATCCTAACCCCCCGCACACTCACCACTACCACAACATCACTTTTTTTCTGTGCTGGTGCCGGGATTAGATCTCGGCACCTACCCAAGTTAGGACAAGGATCCTAACCCCCCGCACTACGGGCCTTGGGCTTTTATAATTAATATACTGAAAGACCTAAGACTAGGTCTTAGCAGACCTAGTAACCTCAACCTAAAACTTGTAACCTAAGGTAACTAAAATTATCAATTCTGAGAACCTTGATCGATAACTTCCTAATCATGCGTAGTTAAATTGAGTTAAAGATTAGTATTAATTATCTCATGTAATGTGTAAGGACATGGTAATGAAGCTAAGATTTGCTCACAAACTTACAGTGTTTTCATCATAGAAGTCTTCCATATACGCCAAAGAGGATTTTCCGTAGAAATCGAAGGCATTAATTGCATCACCACTTTTTTGGTCAAATAACGGACTAATTTGTTTGATGGAAGCTTCTATATTGTTACCAGTCCATGCCACAAATAGCTGTTTGATAGGAGTGCCATCGGTTTGTTTGATATAAAAAATAGCAACTTTTTTATCAAACTCAGAAATTACGTTTTTGGTCAAATACACATCAATTATGGATTTTTTTCCGTGTGTAGCATAGCTCCGTATTCGGTTGACAATTTCAACTATCGCTGTTTTCTCCAATGGGTTCAAGTCCTTCTTTTCTTTCCAATCTTGCGTAAATGGTAAGCCACGAGAAATGTAGAGTGCAACACTTATGTCAATTTCATCTTCTTTAACGTTTTCAAAATGGTGAAAACTGAACTCCTTAGTAAAGTTGTGATTATTGACAACTGATAGCATGACCAGCGTACGAAGATTTGTACCATTCCTGGAAAATGCAGCAACAAATTTTGGCGGCTCACATCTCGTTCGCCTTGCCTTAACTAATTTGAATTCTCCCGGGGCAAATTTCAACGAAATTTTTCTTTCCAGTTCTTTTATATCTCCCGTCGTTAGAAATGGTTGTAGAGCAGGTCCAGCAGTTCTCCACGGTTCGGCAAATTTGATAGGATTGTACAAATATTCAGCGATACCCTTCTCAACACCTGCCATTACAGGATGCATTTCACTATAAGTTACTTCCATTTTACCGTCTACCGTTTGAAGCCAAATGGAAAAAGTGTAGTGTCCTCTGTTAGATATTTTAATAGGTTTGTAAACGACTACAGTCATACTGGCGTCTACAATCCAAGCTTTTACAACTCTATGGCCGTCTACAGCGTAAAGTGATGGTAAATCTACCGAGGTTGCAATCGGATCAGCGTCAATTGCCTTATTTGAAGACGCTGGTCGAATCCAAGTTTCTTTGAATCCATACCGACTGTATAGGTAATTTTCAGCCGAAGCCTTAATAGCCTCCTTGTCTTTATTCATTAGACTTTTTCTTTTGAAGTGAAAATTTCCGTTTATATCAATTAGCATGGCTAAGTAAAAGTGTACTTGAACCTTCTCTTTATCTAAATAGAATGTATTGAAAGATAAATGTAACATATATTGTTGCTAAGCATAATATCTTAAATAAGGAAAAATTATCATCCTTTACATTTTTAAGTCTCACTAAATTGTGTATTTCTATTCAACAAAACCAAAAACGTAATTTAGTAAGAGCAGAATTATACGAGCCTGTGTGTACATACAGTCGATCAAAGAAAATGAGTGTTTGGATTGTAGGCAGTAATAATACAAAATAATCAACTGTCATGTATAATTTTGTAATTGTAATAGTGATCGTCTTTACATTTATATTACATTTTCCAATGATTTGTGCATGGGTTATTGGTATTATTTGTTAAGCACAGAGGTCCATTTACATACCATTTGGAGTTTGAAAGTAATTTCCAAGCACTAACATTTTAATGGTGCCTTCCACCTTGTCCGACATCCAGCATTCTTCAAAAGCAACATCTTGACCCTTGCTGTAGTACTCAGAAACTTCGTATGCATTCTTTACGTCCCCTGCAAATTCTGGTACCGTGAGTGGTGTCCAGGTCTACAAACATGGTATAAACAATTTTACTAAACCTTCTTTTTTCGTAGTATAAATTATCTTCTTACCAACTCGGCCGAGGCTGAAACGAAAAAGTAGGCGAAGAACAGTAAAATCGAGAACATATCAAAGATAATTTTTTGTATGCAAATGTTTTTTTTAAATAATAGGTTGGCAAAACTATTCAACGGCGCAGGATTCGAAAGTAAAAATGAAGTAAAACAATATTACAAGCAACTCTGTGCCACTTTATAGCAAGTGGGGTAAACGTCTAGTAGAACAACATCCTCCCGCTCGCGAGCATACCCTACGTCTTGAAGCCACAAATACTTTTTTGCGAAGAAACTGTCGACAAAATTTTGTGCAGCGAGTTGTACGCGACGTCTTGTAAAGGCTCCAGTTACTTCTTTGATAACTTTAGCAGAATTTAGGCTATGTAAGAGAAACACAATAGTGTCATATTCTTAAGAAGATTGAAAATAAAAAATGGGTGTATTTAAATATTGTTATTTTTTGTAAAACTTCATGTTCAAATTTAATTGTAGACTTTCTTTAACATACTCAGCAAACAAAAGCTACGTTTCGTGAAGAATGCTGTTTGAACATTTAGATTTTTCGAAAGATATTGATCTTGAGAAGCTTCTAGTAAAATCAGTTTTTTTTCTAAACCAATTTTCAATTCAATTCTTTCTCTCCCTCGCCAAGTGACGTCAGCGATGTTTTTCTCGTGTAGGAAATTCTATCATTCATTTAATTAAATTTCCTCGCTAGTGACGAAATTCGAAGAATTGTTTTCCTTTTCTGAGCTCCTCTCACATTCGCTGAAAAACTACAATTCTAAAACGCTATGCTAAAAAACTAATGTATGAACAACACAAAAACAATTCTAGCTTCGAGGAAATTGTAGGAAGGCCTCATTAACATACATTTACATGTATTGGAAAATCTTATGGAATCGTTTACTTACCCTTTAACTGTGCAGTCTAATCACGAGGATACGGGCTTACACACTGTAAGAGGCTAGGTAGTTCTTTAGTTTCCGATGGCCGAAAAGCAAAAACCAAAAAGTGTTTTTAGACTGCTCTGGGCTTCGAACTCACGTTTTTAATCTGCCTAGTTGAGAGTGACAGACGCTTTAACCACATTAAAACTCATGACCAGTTTGCAATTTAAACGTAAAAATTGTAGTAAAAGAATGAAAAGTGTTATGGCTACCCAAATAATAAGTAATAATAGTAGTATTGCTAAGTTTTCAAACAGTTGTTTTTGGTTTGAAGGGAGCTACATTTCGTTAGCATACTTTTTTGTGACTCCCAAAATTGACCCCTAATTTATAAAGAATGACATACTGTAAATACTCCAGTTACTTTTTTGATAACTATAACATAATTTAGGCTTCGTAAGGGAAACACAATAGTGTTATGTTCTTAAGAAGATTGAAAATAAACAAATGGTTGTGATTAAATGTTGTTATTTTTCTTTGTAAAATTTCATGTTAAAAGGAAATTATACGCTTTTTTTAACATGCTCTGGACGCTAAAGAGATGTTATGTAAAGAATGAAGTTTGAGAATTTTGATTTTTTGGAACACCTATTTCTTGAGAAACTAAATTTTCTAGGAAGATTCGTCTTTGTGAAACCAAATAAATTCTTCTTCCTCGGCAAGTGACGTCAGTTATATTTTTCTCGTGTAGAAAATTCTATCATTCATTTCATAAAATTTCCTCGCTTGTGACGAAATTCGACAAGAATTGTTTTCCTTTCCTGAGCTCCTCTTACATTTGCTGAAAAACTACAATGCTAAAACGCTAGGCTAAAAAACTAATGTATGAACAACACAAAAACAATTCTAGCTTCGAGGAAAGTGTAGGAAGACCTCATTAGCATACATGTACAAGTACTGGTAAATCATATTAGATCGTTTACTTATACTTTTACAGTGCAGCCTAATTACGAAAATACGGGCTTACACAATGTAATAGGCTAGATAGTTTCTTAGTTCCCGATAGCCGAAAGGCAAAGGAGTTTTTTGGCTGATCGGGTCCTCGAACTCGAACGTTTTTATTCTGCCTAGTTGAAAGTGACAGACACTCTAGTCACATGAAAAATCTTGACCGGTTTTCAATTTAAATCAAAAATTGTATAGATTAAAGATTCAGGTACTTAAAATTGTGTGTATGACAAGACAATGGCGATAACTTCGGCCAGCGTCTCAGAAAAAGCCAATTAATGCTCTCAATGAGGCGTAACTTACCGTAACTAGAAATAAAACTTTTGTTAAGCGGAGTCAATAAATTTGACTTTTGCTTTGAGAAGTGTGTTAAAATTGTCCCTTTGTATAATCAAAATTTGATTAAGACTAAATAATAACGTAACTCGTAGCTTTGTTGTAAATTGGTTAGCAGTGAATGCTTGTGCAATTGAATCTTTACAAAGTAATAATAAATAGTAGTATTGCTCAGGTCTTGAAAAGTTATTCTTGGTTTGAAGGGTGCTAAATTTGGTTAGCATGCTTTTTTTGTGACTCCCAAAATTGAACCTTGATTTATAAAGAATGACGTATCATGTCACAATTTTGGATTTTTTTAATAATCTTTTTGTTGAAACTATGGATCACAGTTAAAGTTACTTGATGTATTTATTCTAAAGGGATTAATGTTTAGGTTAATTAATTAGAAGAATTGAATACAGACTTATATTTGAAAAGCACAAAAAAACTTTTAAAAGTTTAGGTTGGCATCTATTGGAATGTAGGACGATTTTGTTTTGATAGCTGTTAGATACCGCCACCGTAGGCAGCATGTTTACACTAGCCTAATAAATACCATTGGAATTTTTTGTTTGCTTAAAACTAATTTATCTTTAATTACGGTAAAGTTAAATCTTGTACACAATGGTCAAAACTACTTGAATTTGTGTAATACAAATTTATAGCCGTACTTCCCATTAGACAGAGACCGTTGCAGTAAAATTCACCTGTATTATTTGGGTCCGCTGTGCTTTGTTTTTAGTAAATATAGTGTTCACGGCGCAGATGAAAGTAAAAAAAATTACACAAATTTGACTTCCTTAAAAATGTTCTCTAAATTAATAAACCGTAGAAAAACGGTCAATCAATTAGCGGAAGTAGGAATATTATACATAAAAATATTAGACATTACAAAATTATTAAAATGAAAAACATAATTTTAAATGTAATAGAAGCAAGACATTATCTAAAAACCCATATGGTGAGTGGTACGTGGTCAGGCAAAACAGTGTATGCGCAAGAAAAGATACAAGCGCAAGAGGCAAGGAAAGTGGGGAGGGGATGGTAATCGTCCTGTACGAGGGTGTCCCTAATTTACTAAATAACTTGGCGACTCTGACCAAAAAATGATAATATAGTAAAATTAAATTATAAAAAAATTATAAAAAAGTTAAACTAATGTCAGTTAAATAGTTTAAACATGACTCCCATTTAGTTAATTAATCCCAATTAAAAATTAGTTTTGGAATTTGGGTCCCACAAAGAATTGGGCGTTTGTATATCGGCTAAAATCAAATATGACATTTAATAAACTCACAAAATATTATCAATTAGTTAATTGTAATTAACAAATAGTAAAACCTTTTGGAAATTTGAGTCTCATATGTAATGGGGGCGTTTTATGTGCGGTTAACCTAACTATGGCATTTAAAAATCTAAAAAAGAATCCACAATTAATTCATCTTAATTAACAATTAGTAAATACTTAACCGTTGGAAATTAAGTTTTCAGGGTACTCCCATTTTAGGACCGGCCCGTTTTAGCTATTTTTGGATAATTGTAACCATCTCAATTCATTTCTTTCAATATGTTTCTACTTTCTATTATTTCGAGGTCAAGGGGTCATATCAGTGTGAAAGGCTCTGGGATACGATCGGTACCCTAATAACATTTGGTTTGTGCGAGAGTAGGGTTAGACATTTTAAGGTCATTTTTTGATCAAGAATTCGTTTTGGAGATTATTGGGAAGCACAGAAAAAAGTTTCCAATAGAAAAGTTGTTCCCCTTGATCTATTGAACAACTTTCCTAGAGGTTAGCATTCATGTTGTCATAGAATAATATCCTTGACCATTTCCTGTGACCCTCAAAGGGGTTGTTTGTGGCCAAAAAGTTGAACTGCACCAGGATGTTAAGAAGCCTATATCCGCAAAACAGATTTGAGATTGGTTCAGTAGTTCTTGAGAAACAATTGTGAATCGGACGGACAGAGCAAAAACAAAGAGTTATGATGGTACCGATTATTCATTTCAAACACATAATATAGTCTACGGATATGCAAAGCGATTTAAACTTCGAATAACTAAACCTACCGCAAGTATCATTGTAGATATTTTTGGTCATTCTCGGTTTTGGTTTCTCGGTATTGACATGGAACCAAATTATACAGTGTTTATTTGAGGGCGTGAAGTTGACACCTCAGCACCGCGAAGTTGGTACCTCAATTCAGCACCCCAATTTCATGTAGCGGTATGAAGTTACCACCTCATCACCTCAAATATATTTGAAAAGTTGAGGTGATGAGGTGCTGATTTCACGCACCGGTGGTGATGCAGGAAGTTAACAACCGGCTCCAGCACCATGAAATTATTATAAAAAATTGGTAAATTTTATACTTAAAACCTTTGCTTTTAGTTAAATTTATTAAAATATTATAGTACAATTTTTTAAATCAATTTATTGCTCAAATATTTATAATTAAACTAGAATTTTAAAACTAAGTACTTCAGTAGTTCAATTACTCTCTTATTAAGTAAACAGTGCTTATCATATGAATATTTGTAGGGACGTATTCCACAAGGTTCCCGGGTGATAATACATCATATTTATATTTTTTGTTTTGATGCATTTTGATTGCATAAAATTGTTAGCGACAATGTAAGATCGTGTTCATCTGGTACCAGTTCTGTTTAGCGAACAAACGGTAGGTAGTATATGAGAAGTGGCGGCGCCTGGTTTCCAAGAGCATTTAATTTTAATATTCTTTGAAGGACATACTCCTGTGCCACATATAGTTCCAACAAAGTTTTGGCGTAAGCCACAATTTACGAGGAACGCAAAACTACTCTATCTAGGTGACTTAGGTTACCTCCTCGAGTCTCTTCATCTTGAAATGTAGTTTTTGCAGAGTTAAATTCGAGGGTAAGGTGAACAAGCACAGCACCAATTTACTAGTTATGTTGGTAACAAATCATTAGTGAGACCACCGGAAGGAACAATGAGATTCTTATTTCCAAGCCTTATGGGAATCACACAGTCTGCACTGTATGGCGCGGCTGGCGCCGGAGCCTTGATCGGAATCACAGATCTGATCGAATACTTAAAAGAAAATGATAACCAGATTCAAGTTATTGTCCTGACAGGAGGGCATGAAATTCAGGAGGGCAGGGCATCCACAAGACCTTGGCAAATAAAACCAACGAAATCACACGCCAAAAGAGGTACAACTATAAAACTTGGAAAAAGGTGGCCCAGGCTTTTTTTATGGATTCGTGTCCTTGGTCACCGTTGGAATTCTTACTAGGGAAATAATGGCAACGTGTAATATTTCACCGGATACGGAACCAGCAGCCCAAGTAATTTTTGCAAGGTAAATTGTACTTTTTTTAAATAGTACTCAACGTGACTTACTTTCCTAACGTGAGAAAAACATATTTTTTAGAAGTTTAGAATTTCGAGAATTTTTTTCTTGAAAAGTTTTAAATTTCAAAAACTTAACCTAACACAACGACTAATTCCTAGAAAGCGAAAAGCAGGGGCCCTGTATTGCTCAAAATTGTGACAATTATGCGAGAGGATATGGATCTTGAGGAGCAGTATAATCGACGAGGGATTCAAACCCTTGGCTATATTCGTCTCGGCACGGAAGAATTCGGCCGTTACGAGATGATTTCATTTATTTGAATCTTTTTTATCTTTTTCGGACTCGCCGGGGACATCCTGCTTATCTTCAAGCAGGATGCTTATCTTCTGTGCTGTGCATGCGTGTCATGCGTCCAGGAATGGACTAATTATATTACTCTTCTTTTGTTTTAATCATCTAGATTTCGTTTTTTTGAGAACTCTAATCTAAACATATGATAGGGCAATTTATTAAATTTCTTGCTTGAATGCTCCGCTTCTTTGAATCTGAGCCAATAAGAAAGACTTCAAAACCAACATCTCGAACAAATAAATTTTTGAGAACTTTGAGAAGTTAAAACTTTGTAAAAAAAAAAGTTTTTGTAACAGTTTCTATTATAGAAAAACAATTTCTTTGAAAAAAATTGACAAAAAACATTCTTTTGAAAAATTTTAAAATTAAAAGAAGAAACGTTAGTTTTGAAAACGCAAACTTAAATAAAATAATTGAGGATGTGAGGTGTTGACTTCACGGTGCTGGAGCCGGGTGATAAGTTCACGCATCACCACCGGTACGTGAAGTCAGCACCTCATCACCTCACCTTTTCAAAATTATTTTGAGGTGATGAGGTGGTAACTTGGCGCTTTCCTATACCGCAACATGTAATTGAGGTGGTGAATTGAGGTACCAACTTCGCGGTGCTGAAAAATAGGTGCCAACTTCACGGTGGTGAAAAAGAGGTGCCAACTTCACGATGGTGAAAAAGAGGTGCCAACTTCACGATGGTGCGGTGTCAACTTCACTCACCCGTTTATTTGCTGAATGTATATTACTTGTAAAATTAAATCAAAATTGTATTGATTTTAAAGAAATGTCGCGTTAAACTCCAGATTAAAATCGCAACAGTCACAACCCACCAAAATTTACGTCTTCGCATAGCGCTTAAATACATCATAACGCAAACTGACATAATGACTCGGCCGCTGTCATATAATGGTTCAATGGTTGCGAAGAAGCACAATGCTCACGTGTGCTTATGACACCATAATTCTTGCACACGGACAATACTTTACCATGTCGGTACTAGTTCGCTCCAAACTAAGTTTGCTGGTGCTTAAGCGCCAGTTTCTTTGAAGAGGTTCTAGTATCAAAGCCTAACTAGCCATTTGCGGTCTCACTTTATTGTAAATTAGCCAAGTATAGGTAAATTTTTTTTAGATTATCATATAACTTTGGACGTCTCCGCAAGAATTCCGGCACCTATATAATGACATAATATTTTTACCGTAAATCTCTTATTAGAGCCTCAGCACCTGTATAGTGTTTCTGTATTTATGTCCCGTTTCCGACAAAAGAGCACGTAAAGTTACCCTGAATTCTAGCAAGTGTAATATAAAATATCTTGCACAACCTCTGATCAAAGCCGACGCATTGGACTAGTTTCCATCTTTTTCACTATAAAATTGATTAAAAAGTGATGTAATGATTTACGGTACATTGGAAAATCGAATTTAAACCCATGCATATAAGGAGGACATGAGCACAAGTAGAACGTCAATAAAAAAAATGCAATTACATAATTGAACTTAAAGTGTACAAATTATTACTTCGAATTATAACCTTCAGTTAGCGAGTTTCCAAATCCCCTGAATAGTTGTAAGGCAAATGAATAACTGTCTTGTAACTTTTGAATAATTATTGTTCAATACTTATGTTGTTAATTGTTTTATATATTAACCACACAAGCTCAGTCAAAAGTATTTTAAATTTTGGTTTTATTTTCAATTGAAATTTAATTTAAAAATTGCAAGGTATATACAGGATGTATGTATACATAATTGTTGTACCAGCTTTCGTCTGGAATTACCAGTATAAACATTTTACACAGATTTAGCTTTCAAAAATTTACACGCGTTTACAAGAAATTGTAGTAAAAGTTGTACTGTTTCAAAGAAAATATGTAAAAATTTATATTCAATTTTAGAATTATTTAACAATATTTCCTCTATAAACTTGGAGGTAATGACCATCAATGAATTTTACGCCGATTGAGTGTTTAGTTTCAGATTCAACCGTTGGCTGAACCAGCAGCTCGTAGTGTACTACAAGGCCGGGTTGGGGTAGGATAACTTTTCGTCCTGCGTCAAGTAGCCAATCAACGTGTTCTTTATATTCCCAATTTCTTTGACCCCCACTTAAAATATATTTTTTGTAGTCTACCATAATGCTTGGCATTGCCGTCCGTAGAAAGGTCGGTATTCGGTTAGGTCCATACCATCCCTATTGTATTAAAAATATTCACATAAATGACAGTCAGTTTAGTCTCTGAATCGAACGACCTAAATAGGATTTTTGTTGGCGGAGGTCATTTAAATTATGTTTGATTGAAATCAGAACACGTTATTTTAAAAAACTTCTGTTAAAATGAAAGTTTAAATTGACCACGAAGGTCTAGAATATTTAACCCAACCTTCTATAAATGACCTTCGTTTTTATTTGTATTTATATGTTTCCTTCTAATCCCATTTTTCATGACTACTATGTCATACTAGACATATTTTATACCGAGCTAATATGACTTGCTAGAAGATATGTAAATGCTGTTGGGAATCTTACCAATTAAATATTTTGAAAATATTAAATCAGTAGAGCATGGTTTTGCTAGTAGAGTACATGCAATTTTTTTTTACATCATATAGTAGAAACATAATGTCAATTTTAATTGATTTGATAAATTTGATTGACACACTTTACAACTTGCTCTCGAAAGTGAATATTTCTTTTTGAATAATGACGATTTGAGCTTATATAATAATAGCCGCACTTCAGAGAAAGATATAATTCAATAGGTTCTCTAATAAACCCAAGGCAAAGAATTTGCCCGATACTTACCGTTCTATTTGCAAAATTATCCTCTTCATACGCCAAAGCTGAATTTCCATAAAAATTGAAGGCATCAAAGATAACTTTTTCGTCAAAAATCGGACTAATTTGTTTGATTGAAACATTTGTTCCAGTAACAGTCCATGCCACAAATATTCGAGTATCGCAATATTCCATATCAAAAATTGCAACTTTTTTATTGTATTTAGAATCCACGTTTTTGGCGCAATAAAATATCGGAGTTCCATCACGTCGGTCAAAGTAGAGTTCAATCTGCCTTTTAATTTCCGCAATCTCAGAGCTGCTGTCAGCTGTATTCCAATCTTGAGTGAAGGGCAACGCCTCAGAAATATAGGCTTTAGCTTTTTTGTCTATTTCCAATCTCCCAGTTTCTTTGATACAGTGAATGGTGAACTCCCTCGAAGGGCCATTAGTACACTCAGCAGAGAACATAACAAGCCTGTGTGTACTTGAAGCCTTATTGAAGAATACAGCGACAACTTTTGAAGGGTCATGCCGTATATGTTTCGCTTTCTCTATTTGGCCCAGCTCCACCCCAGCTTGTGATTGTAATCTAATTATATCTTCTGTGGACAAAATACAGTCTAAAACCGGTCCATGCATTCTCCATGGTTCACCAAATTCGGTTGTATTGCTCAAGTAAGCTGCAATATCTTCCTCGGCGAAAGCCATTCCCTCGGAGACTTCACTGTAAATGACTTCAAAATAACCCTGTTTGGTGTTAAGCCAGATAGAGAAAACGCAGGCCCCAAATCGGAGGACAGACTTATCGTCTTGAATAGGTCGATAAACTACAACGGTTCTATCAGCTTCTACTTTCCAAGCTTTTACAATTTTATGGTCCTCTTTTGAATATTGGGATTCTAAGTCCTCCTTAGTTATTTCCAAATCCAGAGGAATGTAGTCGTGCTGATACGAATACACTGTACGAAGCCACACTTCACTGAATCCATAGCGACCATAGAGGTAATATTCAGCGTGAATCTTACAGATTTTTGGGTCACACGTCTTGCTTTTTCTTTTGAGACGTATATATTCTTGATCTTGTATCAGAGCTAAATAGAAGCAACTGTAAAATAGGTCCTCGTCACCTAAATTGAAGATTCTTTATGTACTGTATGTATATTACTTACGTAAATTATGTTGTTTAATACTCTAAAAAAGTTGCTATTATTATATACCAGTAAAAACACCCGTCCTTGGGCAGGAGGAATATAATTTTAGTTTCTTGGGTTTCAGTTATATCACTTTTTTTAAATTAACTTTTCAAAAGCAAAGGAGCGCTCTTGCGCAGCACTCCTCTACTCGCATGCTTGAAGTTAGAAAAAAATCTTTTAGATTGAATGCCCATTTATGTAGCTAGGCGAAGAGTAAGGTTAGGGTGAAAGGGAGATTTTGTGCAGCCGGTTGGTCGTGTTGAAGGGAGTTTTGTGCAGCCGGTACGCACACACAGCATATGTACGGGAAAATGTAGGGAAATGTACGGCATACAAAATACTACAAATATTAATGCGATTTTTGTAGATTGTACTTTTCAGAACCTAAGTAAATGTGAGTATGTTACGATAACTATGAAACTACTATGCGGAATGTATTATTGTAGTTGATATATGGTATATTTATTACTGTAGGCATTCATTAAAGAATAAGATAAACTTTCACATACATTTCGTGTTTGGCACGTAGTTGCCGATCACTAACACCTTGCGACTACCGGAGCTATTCGTGTCAGAAATCCAACAGTGGTCAAAAGTAGCTTCATATTTAGGAAGGCAGTACTCAGAGCTCTTGTATGCATCCATCACACTGTAAAGCAATGCTCTTGGAATTGGGGTTAACCATGTCTGAAAATATTAAAATAAATATGAAGTTTAAGCTAATGATTTTTGGTAGCTGGTAACATCATTCACTTACAAGAGAGGCCGACGCCGATGCAAGAGAGGCTAGGAACAACCAAATTGAGTACATAGCCAAATAAAATAGCTTTGTCTAGGCAAAATTTTGTGCAGCGAAACTGGAGAAAATCCAGTTCAAATCCAAATCTTCGACTTGCAAATGAAGTATACAAGACGGGCATTATCGCTACTATTTTATAGGAACGGGTTAAGTCGGCCCTCTAGAACAACATACTCCTAGTCATGAGCTACCCTTGCATCTCTCAATCTACAATCAATGCTTGCAAGGATAGTGTACTGCACTACATAGTTACCTATACATGCCTACTCTGCTATTGGATTTGGTATTGTTAGCTTCGTACAGTAATACATTGCGAACACAAATTATTTTGTAACGATCCATGTAATTCCTATTTAAAATAAATTCGTGCTATACAACAAAGTAAAAGGAGCGTTATTTGACATTTCCGCACATAAAAGGAGAGGGTATGGATATGGTATGAGTAAGAACTCATTAGCATAGATATTGTCACCTATGCAAATGAGGGCAGTCTTCTCAATTCTGACAAAGACTGTTGGG
Organism: Bilobella aurantiaca; assembly: GCA_021029175.1. Classification (NCBI taxonomy): domain Eukaryota; kingdom Metazoa; phylum Arthropoda; class Collembola; order Poduromorpha; family Neanuridae; genus Bilobella; species Bilobella aurantiaca. Next base: position 15,429 of record VYYI01001358.1, read on the forward strand.
AAACCTATCGAGAAAATGTCCATATCCTCTGTCCGAGTATCCCTAATCACGGAGATACGGGCATGCACAATATCAGAGGCAATTCCTTTTTTGGGGAAAACCAACAGCAATGACTTTTTTGTGGCTAATCGGGAGATTCGAACCCCGTTCTCACGCTGGCTAGTGAAGAGAGATAGACACCCTACACCACTAGACCAACACCGCCAGCCTACAACAAAGTATAAACTTAATTTACTCCAGAAACCTGCAAAGAATGCTAATTGGTATTTAGAAGGAAATAATTTAGCTTTTTTCATAAAGGGTGGATCATTGGAAGCAACTAGTGAATTTTTTTCTTAAAATGCAAACAATAACTCAATTCATTCTCTCCTTCTCATTCGTCATCTATTTTTCTCGAGTAGTGAATCGAAGCAATCATTAAAAAAATTCTCACTACTGACAAAATTTTACGAGAGTTGTTTTTTTCAGTCTCTAGCGTTTTACTCATTTGCTGAAAAATAGACAACGCTTAAATCCTCAAGCGCTTCAATAGTCTACAATAATCAATTAGCACAAGCTTGAGATTCTTTGCTCACAGAGAACATACTCTTTAAGATGAATGGAAGTTTTAGCATTGTGGTTACTTTCCATTGGTTGCAAAAAATCATAGTTTGAATGTTTCTTTAACATTGTTCGAATGCTAATAGGTTTTTATAAACCAGTAGGAATAACCTGAGAAGGATAATGGAACACTCATGTCCCTAAACGCTGCGTTTTCTCAATTTGGCCGATGCCTATACCGACTTGTGATTTTAACTTAATTATATCTTTTTTTTGAGCGGAAACAGTCTAAAACCGGCCGAGGCATTTTCCATGGTTCGCCATACTTCGTGGGAATGTCCAAATAGGCAGCAATTTCCCTGCAAATGACGTCAAATTCTCCTCCTTTACTTTTAAGCCAGATAATTGCAAAGAATATTCTTTGTACTACATAGTTACCTATACATGCCTACTATGCTAACCGTTTTGGTATTGTTAACATCGTACATTCAATACTCTCAATTACAATCAATAATGCTATTACAATACTACGAAAATACATTTTTTGTTAACGATTGAAAACTTTAGTATAATTTAATTTCATGCTCGACTTTCTTAACATCCCAAGAAGGCAAATACGTTTTAGAAGTAATTTAGTTTTAAAGAAAAAAGAAAAGCGTCTAGAGAAATTTTCTCTTGTAAATCAAACTCGATTCATTCTCTCCTCCTCTTTTGCCACCTATTCTTCTTGTGTAGAAAATTTAAGCATTCAATTGAATTTATCTTCCCGCTTCTGACGAAATTTGACAAGAATTGTTTTCCAGTCTACAGCTCTACACTTATTCGCTGAAAAATTAACTACTACGCTTAAATCCCTGAAGCTCATGAATAGTCTACAATAGTATAGCAAGCAAAAGCTTGAAAGATTCTTTGCTTACTGAGAACATACTATTCAAGAAAAATGGAAGTTTTAGCATTGTAGATACATTTTAATGACAAGCTCAAATAACGGCTAACCAAAAAAGTCACTTGTTTGTTATGTTAATTTTTGCTTAAGTCCGTTTGAGCAAGTAAACCTTAGCCAATTCAATTGATAGTCAACAAGCCCTGGAATTTTTAGGTTACATGTATGATTACCAGAATTTGTGGTGCCTTAAGATTAACATGTTAAGAAAGCTAAAGTGTTAGAAAGATACAAGTAATTTAGCCTTGAAAAAATCGAGCTCTATAGAAGTTTCTACATTAACTTGTTGTTGTAAAGCATACTCAATTCATTCTCTTCTCCTCTTCTCCTCCTTTTTAGTCATCTATTTTTCTAGTTTTCAGAATTCTATCATTCATTGCAAATTTTTCTTTGCTTATGACGAAATTGGACGATAATTGTTTTTCAGTTCTCAGCTCTACACTCATTCGCTGAAAGAAGTTCTACGCTTAAATCCTGAAGTGCTTCAACTGCCTAAAATATTAAAGTAGGTCAGCTGAAATTTGAGAGATGTTTTTTTTACAGAGAACATACTCTCCAAATTAGAAGGAAGTTTTAGCTTTGAAGATGTGTTTTCATGGCAACCACGAACAAGAGCAAATCGAAATCAGTTAAATATGCCGGTGTTTCAGAATAACATTTTAAGGCCCAATATTGTAAACTTTGTGCAAGTACTTGCTCATGCACAAATTTAGAGCTAGGGTCCGATTATGCATTGGCGAAGATATTGGCTATTCATAATGATGGATTGTAATTTTTGCTTAAGTCCGTTGTTTTAACTTAATGCATCTAGTATAGCTTGAGCTAATAAATCTTAGTGAATCAATTGCTTGATTATTAAAGCAAGTAAATTAGCAGTAGATGGTCTACGATCCCTTTCCGTTATTGGCAAAAACTATAGTTCAAATGTTTATGGTGAGATGCTTTCTTTATTTTACAATTAAATCTAAATTTAAATTTTCAATCTTAACGCAATTTTGCAGTAATAGTAATATAAGTGTGTTTTTATCGTGAATTTGATTTGAATTATTTTGACCTTCCTTTAAAGCCCAAAGTTGGCGTTGCGAAAAAATGCCGTTTGAATTTAAGGAAAATAGAAAACACCGTATCATATAGAATTCTGAATTCAATTGTTAAAACTTATTTTAAGTGTGCGAAAAATAACTACATTCTCAGCACGGCAGAATCTTTTGTGATGAAACCGTCGGTGAGAAATATGTTCCATAAACAAGTTTTTCCTCATATGAGAAGAAACTTAAGCAGAGCTTGCCATCTACTGTACTAATTTTCAAATTTGATGTCGCAAAATAATTTGCGTAAGGTACCGCCACTGATTATAATAAGTAAAAAGTACTCACATATTCATAGTTAAAAAATTTCTTGTTTGTAAGCGATTCTATACTGAATTTAAGTAATATGCTACTGAAATTTTGCAACCAGCCTTGCGTTCCTAGTGTAAAGTTAATTTTTGAACTGTTATATTATAACAATACTACCAATCATTTTCAACCGTTATTTTCTGTTTCTTTTCTTATTATAGTACAATTAAATGAAATAAATTAAATTGAAATGAGCAAAATTATTCCCTTCGAAATAGTGAACCGCTTGGTAAAAGCAATCTACTGCAATTTTAACGTCCCTGTATTGAAATCGAACATTCACTACTTGCCCTTCTACTCAAACCTGACATATGCAGGGGAATGCGTTCATAAATAAGCTAAATAAATAATAAGCTAAATAAGCTAATTATCTAGAATTCAATCATTGCAGTAATTCTGCGAGATACACGGAGAATTACTTCCATACATCCTTGTTCAAGCTGAATCTGAATTAACTTGGGTATCATCCCATCGACTCCAAGGCGCTTTAACGTAGGGAGTTAGGATTTTTGCTTAGGAACCTTTGTCGTACACGCTATCAATCTCTTACGTATATGACCCAGATATAATGGTAATCGAATTAGGTAACTTTTAATTTGATTTAATTTAATTTAATTCAAATTTAATGTTTCTTGAAATGTTTTTTCATAAAATGTTTGTCTAGATTTCGATAATTGGTTAGATGTTTCAACGTTGTACACGGTTTTGAAGAAAAACTTCGTTTTTTCACAAAATGCTCCCCCCCCCATGTATCTTGCTTGACAAATTTTCAAAAACAATTTTTTGTCTAGATTTTGATGAATCTTTACGTTTCTCAACGTTTAGAACGTTTGGTGCAAAAAATTTTGTAAAAACTTTTGTGAGGTTATTTTGTTTCTTATAGAGGAATCACACTTCAAAAAACTTGGAATTTTTTTTTTCAAATTCTTTTTGAAAAATGGTCTCAATTTGGAAAGTGTGAGTCAGGCCTCGTAATCGAGATGCCCACGGTAGGTAGGTCAAAGCCTACTAAAGGAAAAACGACACAAAAATTAAGATAAAGGAAAGGAATTTTTAGAAAACGTATTTTTTCGACTTTACCTACTTTTTGAAAATAGGTTTAGAAAAGCCGCCTTTTGATGGAGCATGTTAGCTACGATTTACTAGAAGTAACTTATGTCAATTCTACAAAAAAAAGCTAAAGAGCCGTTTCATCTCCCTTCCATCTAAAACTGTGGGGCTTACGCACTGTTACCAAGCGCCGCGAGCCTTCGAGAAGCCGAACAAACGGCCCATCACCATCCTCATAGTGACGCACTTTCTGCCCTTCGAGACGACGTTGCTAGTGGCCAACGGTAAAGTTACCGAGTTCAAAACGCTGTTCATGTCCAGTCACAGCTTTGAGGTTAGCCAGCCCTTACGAGTACAATTACACGATCGACAACGGTGTCGAGGTGCGCGTGCTCTGTTTCCAGGAAATGCCAGGTAACAAGTTCCTCATTTGAGAAGGTACGACAAAGGTGGTCACGTTCACGCCAAAGACAATCCGCTGTCGTCAACGCGCTACCACACAATTGGCCTCAACATCTCAACAAACTAAGGGATTGTGGGAAAAAATGGGTGGACCGGGATTTGATCTCGGAAAAGCAAAAGGTAAGGTTACTCGTGTTAGCACAAGACCACGGCTCTTTTATACCAAGAGAGGTTCAACCAACACGCTATTTTTTTGCTTTTCCAATTGACCGCCCGCCTTAACTTCTGGCCTCCAGAAGGGAAGACCAACCCACAACGATTCCCACGATTTGGCCTGAATATAATTAATAGTGTTATATTAGTTAAAGCCACAGGCTCCTTTATGCGACAGTTACCGTAATATGACCCATTGTTAAA
>VYYI01001359.1:0-20169 GCA_021029175.1 Bilobella aurantiaca
TTGACAGGCTCCATATTGGGGCCGTCTTTCAAGAATTCTTTTGTCCAGAATCCGGATTTCAAGATTTCGATTGTCAACCTCCAATGTGACCACGTGATCCAGGCAACAGCGAAAACCGGGCGATTTTTCAAAAAGACGAAAGTGAAAAGTGTCAAAAACAAAGTTAAAAGTGCGAAAAACACTGTGAAAGTGAACTTTCTCCGTCGTCTCACCGACTGCACGGAGAAGAGCTTCGACCGTCAAAACCCTACCTAAACCAAAACTCTTAAGGGGTCATAGGCCCTTACATTTAAATAATCAAATCAACTAACTGGCAAGTTAACTTAAATCTCAAAACTAAGTCCTAATCATGCAATTAAGTTAATACACAGTTAACTAATTGTAATCATTTGTTGTAATCAGATTAAGGCAAGGAAAAAAAAATGGAGCAGTCGGGATATTGGGGTGAAGGGACCGTCCTCAGTTTTGAAAATGATGAAAACGATTATTCGAGCAGCGATTTGGCCGAAGCGAATCGCTTCTTTGCAAATGTGACCTATGACCAAAACAATCCCTATGATGACTATGACCAAAATCAAGTCGCTGACCGCCTCGTACCGGACACTGAACCGGAAGTTGAGCCTCCAGCCCTCCAGCAGAAGTTCAGTGATGGGAGCCCTTACCAGTACCCCTTAGGGGGTGACGAAGAGTCATTCTATGACGAAATGTACCCTGATGAAGAGTTCGATGACCTTTCGGAAGATGCCTTTGAGTTCAGAGGTCAATTCCAAGATGAGGAGTCCTAGCACCCCGCCCCCTCCAGCTCTTAATTAAGTTTGCTAATTATGGTTAAGTGTGCTTCGTGCACCTCGTGCTAAAAATTTCGGTAATGTAGTGTTTTTTTTTTTTTTTGAAAAAAAAGTTTAAAAAACAAAAATGTTTGAAAAAAAAAGTCATATATTTAAAAAATTACAAAAAAAAAATGATTAAAACTTTGAAAATGTTACTGATGCCTCCATGTCCCTTTGGCATGATCGTAAACTAGATGATTAATTGATTCTAGAGCAATTTCGAAAAAGTTTTTTTTTTTTTGAAAACACCGATTTTGAAAAGAATTGCAGCCATTGTGCGGCCTAACAAGGGTAAACCATGAGAAAAGTAAACTTGACAAAAGGTGGAGAAAAGCATTTGAGCCTCTTTAGTAAATTTCAAAAAAGGGCAAGTACTACTCAACAGCAATTCTCAAAATTGGCCTCAGAATGTGAATCAATAACTTTTAAAATTTTCTAAGGGCCCCCGGCCCCTTGGCAGAAGAAAGCTGAAGGCTGGTTTCCTTCATAAAGAACTTAGACAGAGCCTTCCAAAAGAATTGTGTGATTCTGTCTGAGCCCACAAGAAAGTTCATCTTTGGTTTACGTTTTTTTTTCTGGCTTTTTATTAAGGGCTACTGGACCTCGGCCCTTTGAAATGTTTAAGGGAGCAGCTGTCCAAGGGCCCAGAGGATTTTTGCCATTGTGACTAATATAAAAGTTTCACAATTAATCATCAGAAGAGATCCTTAAGGGGCCCCCTCATCAAAGTAGCCTCCTCTGTCCAGTCCCATTGAGATCAAAAGACCATCTGAGAGGCTTGAGGCTACCACCGAAGAGTAATTGAAGACATTCATTCAACACAGACGTCATTGTTCAAGGGTGAGAAAATAAGAGTCGTGTCCTTAGAATCCTTCAAATCAGGTTTTGGCAGGGCCTTAAGGGCTCACGGAAACCAGTTTGCATCGCCGCAAACGTCAAATCTGTGTAAACTTGGCCTGGACCAAAGGGCCTCCTGCTTACCCCTTATTAGCATACAGAAATCAAAATAAACCCGTTAGCAACGATTTTTTGGAACTTTGTATTCAAGAATTTTTAAAATGAAATCAGAAGCCCTTAAGTACCTACAGAACGTCGTTGAGGTCCCTTAGCCTTAATTAAAAAAAAATGTTCGATTTTAGTCCTGCATTAGCGTCGGACAAGAAAAATTTATGATTTTTAAATTGCAATAAGTTGTGCAGATGTATTAAATTTCCTTGTTAGAAGAAATTAATTAAAATTCAAAATTATGAATTTTAGCACAAAATTTCGGGATTTTGAACACGAGATGCCGAAGTCCCTTACAAAAAATAAGGGTCCCTTACACCAGGAAATAAGCCTCCTTCGTCCTGTCTTGTCACACTGGTCCTTTTGAAAACGATTTTTTTAGAAATTGGTCCCTTGGACATTTGTTACGAGGCGATTAAGGGCCCCTGGCTATTACGCAACCATCAAATTGTTATTACAACCAACTTTGTGTCCAATTTTTATCCGCTACCTTTTTTATTCATTGAGCCACATCCTTCTTTTACATGGATTTTTAAGGGTATCAAAGACGAAATGGAGACATAAAGCCTCCACTTACAGCACCTGGAGGAGCCCTTAAGTCCCACTTTCAATTTCTCACAGTTAACCGCAAATGTCTTTACAGGGCCCTTAATGCCAGGGTGTCCATTTCCGGAAGGAACATCTTGGCTCCCTTTGTTCTAATTTTCACCTCGTTCTGTTTTTCTAATTTCGGCAAAGTCATTGTTTCAGCTGTCTCAAAGTGAAGGAAACTCGACTTCCGGGGAAGGAGGCCTGGAGAAAGCGGAGCCCTTCATCTGGCGCATCTTGAGGATGCCTAGGCCACCGGCTAAGGGCCCATCTGCAATGTTGTATTTGGAAAAGGCTGGAAGACTGCTGTGCTCCCTGGGCCCTTGCTTTTTGAGAAGTAATGAGTAGGTAAGGGATCAAGGAATTTTTTAAGGAAGTCAGTTGCAAAGGGCTCGAGAAGAAAGCGGATGGTCATTTGAAAAGTTCCTTCCTTTTTCCAGCGTTTTCCAGCCATCTCCCGCCTGGCATCCCCTCCTTGCTTAAAATTTTTCAAAATATTTACGGAAAAGAGTCGAAAAGTTAACGAAGAATTTCGTATTCGAGGACATTTTCGAAATTTTAAGTAGAAATTTAAAATTTTGAAAAGTCGCTCGTTAGTAGTTATTAAAGCTAAATCAGCGAAATTTTAACTTTCCTCAAGAAATTTATTTTTTAATAAAAATTTCCCTTCGGTCTTGTTCAAATTGACGACAAATTTGCCGAGTTAAAAAGAGTATTTCAAATTATTTAAATCAATTTTAAAACATGTTTTTGTTAAAATTTGAAATCGTTTTTAAGGGTACAGCATCTGCTGAAAGTCTATATGATTTTTTTTTCAAAATTTTGTTTACTTAAAATAATTGTTAGCTTTCATTTTATTAATTTTTTTAAATTTTAATTTGATTTTAAGGGTCAAGCTTCTGAAGAGGACTTAAATTTTGAATTGTTAACATCGTTGATGATAAAATTACCTTACGTTGTTTTAATTTGAATGATTTTTTGAATTTGAATTTTTTCTTAAGTTTGCAGCATCTGTAGAGGACTGTTTAATTTTTTTTTTAATTTTGTTGACTTTTTTATGCTATATTTTTTTGTTAAAATTTGGAATCGTTTTTTAAGGGTTCATTTCCTATAACGGTCCTGGAGCTTACGGTCAGCTGCCTCGCCGCAAAAGAAAAGAAACCAAATTCAATAAGTCCTGAAATGATCTTCTCCGATTTGTTACTTAAGTTCCTCCAGGTGTAAGGCTACGTTTTAGTAGTTGAAACGTTTAAGGGCTCCCGTGTACCCTTGGAGATTAGGTAAGAGATCTCCAAAGGGCTCCTGGGAAGTAAGGAAGCCAAAAACTTTTCTTCAAATTGTTATTTGTGGCCCTTAACTTAACTAAACTTACACCTTTTCTAAATTGTACCTTTCCGATTTCCGTTCCTCTTTTATGTCTTTTTCTAAACAGAACATGAGGTGAGCTGTGCGCCGCCGAAAAACCACCTTGTTCGACCTACATCTTATTAATTGCAGCAGAGTCCTTCGCTACCGCAATTTAAAAAAAAACGTTTTTTGAAAAGCTAAAAAAGATGAAGCCTATTAACTTTGAAGAAAAGTGGCTGAGGGAAAGGCGTCTTGGATGATTTTGGGACAGGATGTTGTAATTTGAGGGAAATTCCGCATTGGCATCGCTCTTTTTAAGGAAAGGGCTCTCGAAGGGCTCCATTGTTGGAAAGTATGTGCTAAGTACCTTCCTATTAGCCTTCTGCTGGAGAGACACTTAAGGGCCCTCACAAGAAAAGGGCAAGGAAGTGTAATGATAGCGGAGAAGATGCTGGTAAAGATCCTTGACAGGAGGATGTGAAGATTTCATGTTCTAATTTGACCAACCACACCTCATTTTCTAACCAATTCCAAACATGCAACAAAGAAACAACTAGTAAACGATACAAGGGAAAAACAATCTTAAAAAAAAAACACTTTTTAACACATTTCAGAAGTAGACGGACGGAATTTGTAAGTAATTTACAAAATTAAAGGTTTCACAAACTGTTTCAGGCCTGAAATTGCCTCATAAATACTTTCCTAAAAACGGAAATTGTTTTTGAGAGAATCTTATTTTAAAAAATCGTTTAGAAAAAACAACCGGGAAAGTTACAATTAAACTTTCAACTGTAATTTTCCAAAACTTTCCTTTCAAAATTTTCCTAAAATTTCCAAAAAAAAAATACTGTTATATTATATAAAACCATTTCTAAATAATAGGATTCTAAGAATTAGAAATTTGTGAACAATTTACTCATCGTTGTGTAATTTTTTTAAAATTTAATATAAACTTGAATAGTTATTGTAGTTGTCGTTAATTGCACTAAATTTTCGGTAATATTAAATTCAAGTTTTGATGATATCATCAAGTAACATAAAAGTATAAAATTTGGCAAAATGATTTTCATTCACAAAATACGCTCAATTTAATTTTACAGCATCATAATTTTGCAAGGTCAAAAAATATGATTTGGATTTAATTTTTGGATTCTGAAGAGAAGCTTTTAGCAAGTTTAAAAAAAGTTGGTTTAAAAAAATTAGTTGCGATCCACTGAATACAATTTTTACATTTAAAAGACTTTTTGAAAAATTTACAATTGAATGAATAGCAAAACATCTTAAATTTTTAAATAACAAAAACGCTTGTTATTGAGTTATTTGGAAGGGCAATTCCACTTCCGACAGCAGATTTCCATTCATTTCATTCTGTGGTGAAAAAAAGGTTTTTTGGTTATGCAAGAAAACAAGAAAAAAAAGACCAAAAACAAAATTATTAAAGAAAAGACTTTTTTTTTTGAGCAGTCGCTCAATAAATATACGAAGGGCCCCATAAGGGCCCCCAAAACTTTGTCCAAGATGAAATGGCCTTCCGAAGTTTTTAGTCCATTGTAGTCCGACTGCCTCATTGTTAATTTTTAGAGTTTAGTGCCAACTTAGGCGGTTAGTTGTTACATATGTTGAAAAGGCATCTGTTACTCCGGTGTGCCGTTCTGGTCCCTTTTTGTAGTCCAGCGGAAAAGCAGAAGGACCTCTGGAATCTTTAGATCTCTGACCAAGGGCCCACAGTTCCTCTTAAGGGACCCCCAATTTCTCAAATTTTCCTCTTTTTTACGCTTTGTTCAAAAAATGAGCTCTGATTGTTCGAAATCACAAACAAGGGAAGGCGAAGCCGTCTGCTGCCGCATTGGCAGCTGACATGTTGGTTTTGCACAAATTTCAGCCTGGTCAACTCCGCTTTTTCTTGCGTAATCGTTCAGGGCCGTAAACAAGGGGTCCGTCAGCTTTCGACGCAGAATTGGCAGCTGTTGACGAAGACGCAACTGGCAGGAACACGAAAAGTTCCAAAGTTGAGAGCAAAGTTAAAAAAAAAAAATTACAATGAAATTTATTTTTTAAGGTGAATGGCGTTCATGCTTTGCAAACAGAAGATAAGATTTCCAAATTCAAAATTTCGGTTAGGTTTAAAAAAAAGTTTTTACTAAAAATATATTATACATTTGTTAAATATTAAATATAAAATACTTCAAAATATTTGAAGTGTATTTTTCAACCAAATACAACCAAATTTATAAAACGTCTTTTTAAGGGGTCTTTGAACGTGAGCCTTATTCTAACTTCGTCATTCGTTGGCAGAGAATTGCATGCAATCAGTGCATCATTCACAACCGAAGTAGACGGGGAGCCCTTAAATTAAGTGTATGATCAAGACACGGTGGGAAAGTACCCCTTTTTTCTACAGTCACCTGTTCTCTAAGGGACGCACACATCTGCGCTTCTTTCTTTGGAACCGATTAAAATGGAATTTCAACTGCAACAAATGGAAGATGTAAGATTTCTTTGAGGAATTATAATTCCACGGCCGCCTGATTCTCGTGGGGTCCCTTTGAGGGGCCCTTATGCTTAAACTTATGAATGATCAATTTCCGTTGGCCCACCTGTTCCCGAGTCTTCGGTTCCTCCTTAATGCACCTTTGACTTCGACAATTTACCCTTCCTAGAAAAAGAAAATTTAAAAAAAAAGTTTTCAAAATTAAAAAAAAATACAACCAGAATTAAAAAAATGCCTTTTAGTCGAATTTTTCCTGAAGCGCTTCGTCAAATTGAAGCAGAACTGATTTTTCAAAAAAAAAATTGAGGTTCAATTGTAAATTGTACTTCTAGAATTTTATTTTTACAATTTCAAAAAAAAAAAATTTCTTTCGCGTGTAATTTAAAACAAAATTAGTTTTACTTCGCTTCTATTATCGCTTGAGAGCCGAATTCGTTTTTGAAGAGTTTGCAAAAAAAAAAAGTGCAAAAAATTGCAAATAGCTTTTGTGCAACTGCAAAAATTGTTATTTCATGCTTCTAAGATTTTTTCAAACAATGGAAAAATCTTCTGGTTGAAAAAAAAATCGCCCAATCTCCAGCGAGCGTACTTCCTTCTTTTTTAAGATTTTAATTTTGGATCTGGAGATGACGCAGATTCGTCTTTGTTTTTTTTGTGAACGAATCCTCTCATCCCCTTCAAGTAATTACTTCCTTTCACAATCTCTGATAATTATCCCATTTTTTTCTGTCTTTGTTTAGGAGCGGCGCTCGTGCCAAAGTTATGAAGCGATCAAGGAGCCATTGAGGTGGTTGCGTCCGTTGAGAATCGGCACGGCGGATGCCACGGTTCCACGGTTCCCTGGGTGACTAGCAAAGGGTGAAAATCTGCCAACCTGAAAACTTCACCTGTGCTTTCTCACCCCCTCAAATTTCAAATTTAGAGTCGGAAATAAAGGCAAAAAAAAATTGAAATAATAACCGGCACCCAGTACACACACAAAAAAATAAAATAAGGACACACTTCAGGAATTTCAAATTCTAATTATACCTGAACTTCCTTCACCAGTTTCACCTGGCACGAGCCACGGATTTTTTCCATTCATTTTTTTTTCACATGAAAAACTCATGAAATTTCTATGAAAGAAACTTTTTCTGCGAATTTTGCAAAGAGAAATAATTCTTTTTTTTGCCAACACGCGACAAAGCGTTTTTTTTTTCAAAGGGCCCCATTCACGGCATCTAAATGAGACCTGTACCGAATTTTTGAATGAATTGCGCCATTTTACCACATCTTGAAGTAAGGGCCCTTTGCACATCTTGGGAAAAGGGCCCTTTGACCTTCGACCCGAAATCTTTACACACACAAAAAGTTAAGGACGAGATTTACAAGCACTTTGGGTGTCCCCTTTAATTGTTTGTGTCAAACATCCGGTCCTTTGTCACTCCCAAGTTCCCTTTCCCATAAACGAAGGACTTTGACGACGGAGATTGAATAAGGTGCTTTTGAATAAGAATTTTAAGTCCCCCCTTATTCATTTGACAATTTAGAAGAGAGAAGCCCTTCAAGGGGCCCCTTGCGGCACCTGTTCCGTCTCCCTATTTGCACACCTGATAGCACCTCTTCAAATTCCTGATCAAGATTTATGTTATGAAACACCCTGTAACAACATATGTACACTCTGTACAATAATGTACACTGTACAATATGGAACTCTCTGTACAAGGAAATGTAACCTGAAATAACTCGTGAAAGATTTTTGTTCCTCAAGGGCTTTTTTGTCGCTGGGAGACATCTCCGGAGAGATGCGTATTGTGTTTTTAAAATATTTGAACAATTCAAATTCCTTCGACAAGATCTCTGATCCACTGTCATTTCAAGAATGCACTGTTCACTCCAAGTCTAAAAGTGACAGTCCATGTGTTGACTGGCATTACAGACAAGATCAAACGCAGAAAATATGGCCATATTGTGTTAACTGTGGAGTGACACAATGAAAATGCTTACCAATTTTATTTGTCTCCTTTTGTTTACTTTCTCTCTATTTGCCTTCCCTATTGAAACATATTTTCTCCCTAACTAATCACCACACGGGACTTGAAGTCCCACGCCCAATTTTCATTTTAAATTGAATCGTCACTCTTTTTTGAAAAACTAAGTTTGAAAAATTCATGTTTGAAAAAAGCTGTTTTAAAGCTTCCGGGAAGCCTCAAAACTTGAAAAGTTTGCGATTAGTGTTGGAGAAAGTTATTGATCTGGAGGGGGGAAAGCGAAAGGGACTAATGGAACTTTTAGAGAGAGAAAATCCGACGTGGAGATTTAAGGGATTTGGTTAGGGAAAGCTTTTGGCCAAAAAGTCAGCTTTCCCCTGTACAATTTCCTTGGAATAGAGAAAGAGCTATTACTATTCATAGGAACCACTTTCACTTGTTGGAGAAAGGGGGATTATTAGGGGATTTTCACAAAAAATCGAACTCAATCATCCTAATAACTTTCTCTTGTCATCATCCCAACATGAAAGGGAAAAACTTTCCTTTTTTTTTCTGTTCAATTGCTGTAGATTTTTTGAAAATGCTGGCTTTCACCCGAAGTGAAAGTGGCTACTTTGAGACAATTTAACGAAATTATTTTCTAAAAATTTTGTGTGACAGAGTTAACTAAAGTTGGTTCCTCACGGTTTTCTTACATTTCAATTTATTTAAATTATAAACGGCGGGAAAGCAGGTCAACGAGATTTTTGAAAGGCAGTTTTGCGTCCGGGCGGTGGAATTATCTGATTATTGCCTTGAGCATTTTTGTAGGGAGAAAGTTGCATGTATGTATTTATATATACATACATAGGGAGAAAGTTGAAATAAATTAATTGACATTCTGTCGAGTGTTTTGTATTTTGAGAGCATGAAAGCAGATGGACTGGGAATTGGGCAAGATCTGTTCAGAAAAAATACAATGTCATCAGTTTCTGTTAGGCTTTGGAGTCCCAGTGGACTTTCGTTATGCAAACTGAAGCAGAGATGCAGTGATTTAAAAACAAATATGTCATCAATGGACCAGCTCTTGCACTAGTCTCGTTTAAGTTAAATAGGATAACAATTTTAATTAACAATTCTCAGTATCCATTTCATTTGAAGAATGTTTCCTTGATTATCAGTATAACCATTGTGGCTTTATCTGCAAAAAAAAAGAAGAGATTTGACAAAAATTATTCAAAATTTACATAATGAGTGTGTAATAAATTAAATTAAATTTTTATTAAATTTCTTTACAATGTATGAGGCAAGACGGGAATCTATATAAAATAAAAGTAATTTAAGATTTATCTGCCTTTGTGAAGGGAAGCCTTAGTAAATTGAGGCAGCCCTTTAAAAAGCTTTCTCCATTTTGACTTATACGGAGAAAGTCCCTGTCAGAACGTGATTGTGATCTTGTGAGCAGCCGTAGAAAACCACACCCTTCAGGCACCATGGTGATGCTTTCCCCCTATCGATCCGTCCTACAAAAGTCCATGATCCACCTTAGAACCCAAAGTCACGGAAATTACGTAAAAAGTAAAATTCTAAAGCAGAAACTTAAATTTCGCAAATATTTCAGCTGAATTTCAAGTTTTTACAAACTATTTTACCCATCCATAAAATCTCATTGAGAGGTGTTCGTAGCAGGTTATTAATAATAAATTAGTTAATATCAACTATTATTTTTTCTATAAAAGAATCATACTATGAAAAACACATATATATACATATAATAAGTTTGCTTAAATGAATATTTCAAAGAAAAGATATTTCATAGACTATTTCCTGGAATATTTCACAAATTTAAGACTATAGATTTGCAGTCATGAGTAAATTCACTGGTACGTGATGAGGGAGGGAGATGAGCATTGTCGACATTTTGAAGTTAGAAGAATTTGAGGCACTTAAGCACGTGCTTCGATGTTTCTATCGTTGTCAGTCCTAATTTTGAAGGGCCCAAATGAAATGTGTCCCTTTGAGTGGCCTCTGCAATATTTCAGGGGGTTTATGGAGTGAAAGCGGAGAAAGCACCCTCACCCTTCCGAGGCAATAATCAAATTCCGTGCGTTCCTAATGAAATGCTTTCAATGCATGGGCCCTTAGATTCCAATCTCCCGGATGAGCCTTGATTCAGAACTTTTATTAAGAGAAATAGCTTCGTCCCCTTCAACTGGGTGACGTCACTCCGCTGGAAGCCAATGTCGCTTCTACAGAGACAGATGCATCATCCCAAATGAAAAGCCAAATCCAATTGACTCAATTTCAGGGACAGGGAAAGCAAAGGGGAAAGCGATTGGAGCACCTGTTTTATTAAGTTAGGCAAATTCCCATAAAACAAGTTTAGTAAATGGACAGTAAGATCAAGAGCGACATTTTTCCAACGGCGACAATTCGACATTTTGCAGATTTTAGCAGCAGACTTTGTCGCAGGTTTCGCCGTTTCCAAAATTTTACTTTGCGTGTTTTTAGCTTTTCCCAAAGTAAAAAAGGATAAAACACGCAACTTTCAATTTAAAAAAAAAATTTGCCAATTTTTTTTTAATATTCTAGAATTCTCCAAATTCTTGCTACAATTTCCAAATTCCCTAAAAATTGTTTTGCTGTTTCAGCTTTCTCCAAATTCTTGCTTCAATTTTCAAATTCTCTAGATTTTTGTTTTCTTGTTTTGCTTTCTCTATTTTTTCCCCAATTTCTAAATTCTCGAGATTTTTGTTGGTTTTTCTAGCTTTCTCCAATTTTTTGCAACTTATTTTTTTTGCAGATTCTCAAGTTTTCGTACATCATTATTAGGACGCATTTTCTACATTCTTTTAACTTTTAGACGTATTTCCTAGATTTTTGCAAACTTTGGTCACATATTCCGGATTTTTGAAAGTTTCGCCTTTCACCCAAACTTTCTCCGCCTCTCATAAATTATTTTGCTTTCATTATTGGGATTCCAATTTTCAAAAAGGCAGGGGCATGCATATTTAAAGTGGATTGATGCAAAGCTCTCTTGTTTTCCAAATGAGAAGATCAATATTTGGCCCTTTTAATTTAATTAAAATCGATGGAAAAGCAGTTTTTCCAAAGCTGAAACATGCCGATACCGGAATTCTGTGAAACAAAAAAAACAGTCGATATCTTTTTTTATTTTTTAGTTAACATTTATAGTTAGTTGCAAATTCCCCCTCGCGAAGGGCCCGGACCCCTTTGAATCCCCAGAAGAGCATGACAAAAGCCCTTGATTTCAACCTGTGCTCACCTGGGAATCTCCTAATCTCTCCCAGGAAAAGTACCTTTCCTATTATCCTAATTGAACTTTTGAAAATGATCTTCCATCATCATTTTTTGAAAAGGGCCCTCCACCTGCCCTCTGAATCTCTACTTGATTCAGTTAAAAAATAGTGGACAAAGACTGGAAAATGATTGAGCATAAAATGAGAAACCCTTCTAAGCCCTTCTCAAGTCCCAATTAATTGTGGAGCCCTTCAAGGGATCTTCATGAATTTGATAACGAAATGACAAAAGTCGCAAAAAAAAAGAAAAAAAATCTCTGTAAATCGTTGACTTTCTTGCTGGATTTCTCCTTTTGTTGTTATTTTGATTTGAAGGCAGAAAAAACACACTGTGGGCAAATCTTTGAACAATTCTGGGCCCTTAAAAAATATAAATTTAGGTGAGGGAGAGAGTAGTGTTGGGAATTAAGGGAAGCAAGGGCCTTGCCTCCTTGAGTTGTAAGGGCCCAATGTGATTGAAGGGGCCCTGGAAGTGAGTGATGATGAATTATGTATTGAATTGTAATGACAGATGGACCTATAATACCTTTCCCTTCTTCCTTAATTGTCAAATGGACTTTCATAAAGGAGACCACATGTACAGCAGACGCACACACAAATGTTCAACAAAAGTTTTACATTTATAATGCCACATGTCCCATTGTGAAATCCCAGTTATTTCAATTTCAGCTATTACCAAATGCACCAATCAAAACGTTTCATTTGTAGTTTTAAGTTAATTCAAAATACTCAAGATTAGTTTACCATTTCATTACTAACAATCAAAAATATTCGGCTAAATTATGTAATTTGTGGCTTTCTAAAATTTCAATCAACTATTTTTTTCATTTCATCATGTTATTACATAACATAACAAAACATAACAGTAAGTTAAACATCAAATTTTTGTCAAAATTGTTGTCTAGCTTAATATTTCCATTATTAGCAAAAAGAAAACGGAAACAGTTCAAAATTTAGTATGAGTTTTTCAGTTTGGTTTTGAATATTTTGCAATCCCTAAAAATTTGTCTTGTGTGAAATAGAAGCGTCAGTTAAAATTTTATTTTCTCATTTTATTTTAAAATTCTTGTTTTCAAGGTTTGGCTTTCTTGTATGGTTTTCCTGAGTTGATTATTTTTTAAATATAGTAATCACTAGCAAAATAATAGTAATAGTAATTGAGTAGCCAAATAAGCCCGTCCTAGGACAAGCTCAAAATTTAAATAGTTAAATAGAAAATTTAGGTCTAAAAATCGAAGGGGACCCCTATGGGTACCCTTGTTAGAGGACAGGCCTATTTGGCTTGTATTCACCGACTTCGAATAAAATTGTGTAAGGAAAAACCAAAAAAACCGAGGGCGGCTCGAATTGAACTCGGAACGCTCGAGCTGCTATAGCCACACGTCTTTACCTTTGAGCTACACCGACAAAAACAATACAACATGTTTAAAAACCCCACTTGTCACGCACGCTTCCGTTTTTATTAAATAGTAGATAATGGAATTTGGAAAACGTAACCGCCTAAAATTGGCCTGGATTCCTTTTAATAATATGAACCCTTTTCTTAATTTATTTCTTCATTACAAAGCACATTACAAATTCTTAGTATAATAATTAATAATCTTATATTAAGTAAGGTGTAGTAATTCGTGTATTTAATCTTGCAATCCCCCAATTAATTGTTTTAAAAATGTTATTTTAAAAATTAAAAAACTTGCTTAATTTTTTTTTAAGAATTCGAAATTGCTTCTAAGAATTGTTAAGTCGGAAGTGAATGGGAAGGGAATTAAAATTGACAGTTGGTGGTAGAGATACCTAATTTGGGAAAAGTCATGAAATATTTAAAAGCTGTGATAGCTACAGATGTGAAATGGAATGACAGCTTGGAAGGTTCGTAGAGGCAGCAGAAGGTA
This sequence comes from Bilobella aurantiaca, assembly GCA_021029175.1. Taxonomy (NCBI): domain Eukaryota; kingdom Metazoa; phylum Arthropoda; class Collembola; order Poduromorpha; family Neanuridae; genus Bilobella; species Bilobella aurantiaca. Next base: position 13,423 of record VYYI01001359.1, read on the forward strand.
AATTTAGAAATTAAATTATGAACTTATCCCTAATTAATGCTAGTACTGATTTAGCTTCCTGTAATTGAACAGTTTTTGCAACTTTTTTCACCCTGGCACAAACTAGCAGATGTAGCAGACTTTACATTTATAAGGCTCTGCTTTACTGTAGAGCCTTATTCATTCCAGATGCACTTTTAGGCCTTACTGAACGAAATGTAGACCTCCTGCTCATACTGCAGCAGCAGTTGTCATCAGTAACAATTGTCATTTGTTCCAAGGTCCAGATTGACTCCCTTCAAGGCCCCCCTCCTTTATATAGCCCCTTCCACCACTTCTAATACATGACGATAATCTTCCAAATTAAACTTTCACGTGGCCCTCTCCCATTGTCAAACTTTTTTCAAATCCACTTCACTGAAAAGTGAAACAAAACTCTGAAAAGTTTCATCTTTTCAATGACTTCATTTATTTTCAGCTTTCACCACACTCTTGACAAATATGCTATCATTAGTTCTCTAAAACCCGCATTTTTTCTCAGCTCTGTTTTTGTTCACTTTTTCTAAAAACTCGTTTTAAAAATTCAAGAATCGAAGCGAAGAGCCAATTTAGCCCGTTCGAGACTTGGAAAGGTTTTGGTCATGTCATGTCGTGTCATGTCACAGCGGTGTCATAATAATACATGAGCCACGGAAGGCAGCGTTTTTTTTTGCTCTGGTTCTTCCTGCTTTCTTGACATTCAAGTCGCCCTTCCCAGGCACTTTGGATAACGGTGAATGTACAGAGCGCTTTTTTTCTACCGAAAATTTTGAAACTTTTTTCATGAAAATGGAAACTAAACGCAATTTGTCGTGAAGCGAGAAAGTTAAACGCTACTAGAATCGCAGTAATGCAAAGCGTTGCGCTCACCATTCGACATTACTGTATTTCGGAGTTGCTGTTTCGATTGCCATGAACGGAAAACGTCGAAATTTGAAAAATAAATTTAAAAAAAGACTCTGTACATGAGTGGGGTGAAAGTGAAAGCCGTTATGTAATATTCAGGTGAATTTGAATTGAAAAGCGGCGGAGGGAGGCATATCAAAGGTTTGAATTCCTAATGAAACCTCCCGCTTTCACTTCCTTATGCAACACAGTGTATCATGACACGAAAGGGAATTAAATATTTAGGCCATGCCATGAGACCCTTTAACTTTCTTCTTCTTCGTGACACGGACACGAAGGGCCCTCAAGTGCTGCGACGTGTCACCTATTGTTATTCATCAAGATGACAAATCCCTGAGACCAAAAAACAACCCTTTTCAAGAGAGCCCTTCGAGGGCTCCTTAAAATTAAAAAGTCAAATTATCCTCTATCGTCGGAATCAAATTATTCTGAGCCATCTGTGACCTAATAAATTCATGTCAAAAGGTCATCCGCTCACAGATCATAGACCAGAAAAATATTCTCATGAATTTGATTCCAATTCTCGAGGCAACAGATTGTGCAAGTGAATTAATGAAGGCTCTGTACACTACGAATCCACGGCTCAGGTTCCAGGTTCTAAGGTTTCCAATCCAGGAGAAAACGCGGGAGATAATTAATTAGAGCAGATCAAAAAAGAAGTAACATGATCAAGGGATTCGAAAGTAATGAGGAGAGGAGGGGGTCCTGGTTCATTAAGGGGACTTAAGGGCCCTTAAGCCACACTCTTCCATTAGTTGTGACCCTTGTTGTCATGGGGAGAAGTGGGTCGAGGGGTGGGTTGGTCACGTGACTTCGGTGGGCCCTTGGACATTTATTTGAAAGCGACACGTGACCGGAGACGGCGCTGACTTTCCTTTTAGGCTTTCTCCTGCTTTCATAATTTTCCATTTCCTTTTAAATCCACTTTCTTTTTTCTATGGCTTTACCATTTTGCTCCTGGATTTGTGGAATAAGTGGGGTGAGTCAGGGCTGGAAATGGTGGTCACGTGTCGAAGTTCCTTTAGCAAACGCACTGTTCCTCAAGTGACGACCGTCGAAGAAATTAAGTGTAGAGAGCGTCGCTGGGGCTAAAAGCGAATTTGAACACTTGGACCGACTGGAGCTTACTTAATGAAATGAAACCTGAAAACATCATTAGAAGGAACTTTGTTTGAGGAAGCGGACATTCGAATTTCAAATAAATGAAACAAAATCTCCCTATGCCGCCACGCGTTTGGTGCATTAGATTTAGCTCTTTTCGAAAAAAAAAACGCCGTGAAACGTAACTGTTCTTTATGGAAAGCTTCCGGGAAAAAGTTCGCTGGATTTTTGGCTTTATACTGCAAAAAAATCATGCAATCTTGTTTAATTAAATTAATTTTAAGTAGAAATTATAACCTAACCTGAAGGCTGTAAATATTGACAACTTTTACTGTAATTAATTTTTCTGAGTTATGACGCCAACTGAAAAATTGTTTTTAAAAAATGTAAAACGTAAAATGCGTAGCTCAAGTTTGCAGACACATCCTGTCCAAACAATTAGTGTAATTTGTAAATCATAAATCAATGCATTTCATTACATTTTGAAGGGATGTTGTGACTTTAAAAATTGCGATGAATTCATTCGCCTGCAAATTATGTGTTAGAAATTGACTAAATTTGTAAAAACTCAATTAAGCCAACGGTTGATTAAAATGAATTTCCATAAATTGTAAATTTCTCGAAAACCGCGCACCTCTGACGACTAGGAATGGCTGCCTGGCTGTAAAGGGCACTTAAACTTTCTTTTGCTGTGATACGGAGAGAGAAAGCAGAAAAGAGGCGGGGCGAGGAGAAAGCATAGAGAAAATCGATGAGGCAATGAGCCAAGGCCCCACCGCATATTCTCACTCCCTTTCACTTCATTTTCTGGAAAAAGCCCTGTTTCTGGAACCCCTACGCTACGCTTCCAGCATCAAAAGTCAACAGTTCGAAATACTTGACTGGAGTCTCTCCAGCATCATCCTACTCCCCTCCTGGACGATTCTATTCTGGAAAGGAAAAAGCGAAACCGGAAGCGTCTCCAGGGAGCTGGAAAGTGAACGAAGGGGCCTTAATCTCGACATAGGGTCGTCAATTCCCCGAACTGGGGATTGGGGATCCCCTCGAAAAACTCCAGCAATGCATTTTATATGACATGCTGGAGATCAAATCGCTGGAGGAGAATTTTGTAACCATCTTCTTTTAAAAGTCGGAAAATCAATAAAAAAGAACCCAACTAGAAAAAAAATCGGTTTTAGGGTCATTTTTTCAATGAAATTTCAAGTCTTCAAGGAATTTTTTTCCGAAAATTTCCGAAACAAACTCTTCGAAATCCCACAAAAATCAAATGGCTGTGGAAGAGAGCTTGGAACTATCTTCTTAAAATCAGAAAATCAATAAATAGAACGAAAAAATTTCAACCGGACTTGAAATGAAACATTTCATTTTTTTTTTCAACCAGAAAATTTTTTTTTTTCCAAGAATTTTTCAGAGCATTTTTTTTTTCAGAAAATCAACGAAATTCCTCAAAATTCCACAGAAAATTGTGACAAGTTACTCGGAGTGTCAAATTATTTCCGAAGGGTCTTAGCTAAAATTGGAGGAAAGCCCTTAGCCGCCTTTGCTAATAGGCATTAGACACACATGTACACTTAGCAACTTCTCAAGTACCCACACCTGCACCGGCCGAATTCAGGCGAAACCGCAGACCATTACCGCAAGCGCAGCCTCCGCCTCATCAAGTCTCCTGACAAGTCTCCAATGGTGACAAATGCTCTCGAAGTCTCCCCTCGCAGTCTCCCAAGCCAAGAAGGCATCTGTGTGTGGCTTTTGCTTATTTTTAAAAGAAACTTCTGTTCGGAGCGGAAGAGCGCCTAAAAATTAAAACAAAAAATTATGGATACACATGTTCGAAAAACGAAAAAAATTCAAAATTCGAGATGGAAATTCCGATTTCCGGTTGGCTGAGAGCCGAAGTGAAAGTAGTGTCAGCTGCTGGAAGCAATGCTTTTAATTTGTTCAAATGGGATGCTTTTGTAAACAGTGAAAGTCGGATGTCAGATGGCCGAGATTAGAAATAGGGGAAAGATCACTCGGGGAAATTGCATTGGGATTTTGAATGCGGAACTGATCTCCTGAATGAGGAAACTACTGTCATGAGTATTCATGACTATTGACTTTCCCAGGGTACAATGCTACTTCGGTTGGATTACACCAACCCGATTTTATGGCCAAAAATTTTAAGTGGACCACTTTGCTTAAGTCGTTAAAAAGTAACTTAATTAAGAGGCAATTCTAAACAAAAAAGGCTAATTCAAAAAGTTAATTCAAAAGGACTGAACTGTTATTTGTAATTTTGGGTTTAGATCGCGTTTTTGGTTTTTCATCAACTGGCTTCAAACTACTACAATTTTGTTGAAAAACGCTGAAAAATTTATTCTAGCAATTATTCTTTTTTTCCGAAATAACTTTCTAATTATTCTAAATTTAAGTTTTTGTAGTAATTATAATTTTAAGTTTCGTGCTGGCTGTTGCTGAGTGTGAAATTGTGTAGATTTGACTTACACATGGCTGGAAGTGATGTGTAAATTGGGCGTGGCAGCCAATATTTTTGCAGGTGGAAGGGCCATGTTGAAATGTTTGCTAAGACGTTTGTGTAACTGATTTGAAGGAAAGGACTAATGTACTTTGTTGTGTAAATACACTTGATTCGAGGAATGCACTTCCAGGAAATTCAAAATGCAGGTGATGCAGCCCCTCAACGACGACGCTGCTGTTCTAAAAAAAAGTTTTAGAAGAATATTTTTAGAAAATGTTTTCTTTTAAATTAAAACTTTAAAAAAGGTTCTAGATGAAATTTTATAAATAACAACTAAACACTGCAACTAAAAAAACGTTACAAAAGCGTACCTGCGAACATCAAATACTAAGATATGCGTTTCTCTGTAAAGTGTCAAGGATTCGATGATTTAAAATATTGTTGCTGTAATTGTAAATCAAAAGCGTTCTGTCAATTATTTCGATTTTTTTTCATTCGTGTAATTAAATTGTAATTGAGTTCTATTTCTAAATCAATTTCCGAAGATTAGTTTTGATTTAAGATTTAGAAAAGAAAAAAATCATTCACACACACACGAAATCGTGTTTTGATTTTTGTTCGAAGTATTTTGACAGAAAGTCACAGCAAGCTTGACTGTAGGAAATTTGCCATTTTTTCATTAGGTTTAGCTCTAGAAATACTGCTCGTGATTTTGCAATACAATTTCTCAAAAGCGATTTTTCTGATGCTTTCTGTACGCTTGAAAGCGTAAATGGAGGGATTAGAGGCAGAGAGACACCTCAGGACCCCCTTGGCTTCCCTATTTTTGTATCCCAACGCAACTCCTGCCTCCTAAGACTTTTGCCATGAGCCTCTTACAATGTGTTTTGCATATGAGAAGAGGCTCTTAACCCTTCTACAATTTACGTTTTAGAGGATGACCCCATGCTAGGCAAGCAGAGATTTGGTTCCTTCGTATTTTGATGCAAGGGGATTTGAGAAGTCACGAAGAATGACTCCTTGGGACATGGCCATCTAAAGGCACAAAAATCTCCTTTTCAAATCATTCTTCACACCTGGGATCATCATCTTCGAGATTTGAGACATGCTCAAAGTCCACCTGTGAAGGCAACGTGAATAGGAATCTCTGTCTCCATTAGACCAAACACCACTCCAAAAGTTACAATTTCCATAATGTACAGAGCATTTTTTAAATTTCAAACGTTAAACCTAAAATTTTGTATTTCAAATGCTAAGCTAAACCTACGATTTAAACTTTTTTAAATTTAAAAGTTGAACGCCATTTACAAAAAAGTTTTTCCTCGTCAATTTTTTAATTAAATTAATTAATAATCTAGTAACAATATTTTTACTAATCGGCATTCAAGCTTTCAAGATTTCAAATCATTGGAGTAAGTGACTCTCTCTCACTTCAAGTATGATTCAATTAATTTCAAAATTCCGTTTTACAGATTCAATAAAAAAGGCTCTGTACAAAATCATGAGCATAAGCATTTCTAAGGCTACTTTTTCGACACCTGGGCAGTTGAGAAGGCAATAAAGTCTTGAGACTTACCTGTATAGCCATTTCATGGGAGTCGATTCAAAAGTTAACAAAGTGTTTTTTTTGAAAATCGTTCTAGATTTTTGAGTGAATGGACGATTATGCAGGGACACGAGATGTGACATTGTGTCAGAGCATCATTGACTTTTTTGAAGACATAGTTGGACACACAAAATAAAGAAGACGAAAAAGGAGCCCATCTGTTACACATTCTAACTTTCTTAAGATTTTTCTTAAGATTTAAAAAAAACGCGTTCTTCCGAATAGGGACTCAAAAAGAATCTTTAAATAAACAACCTATTCATCTTCGAACGCAATGAACCAAGTGTCACTTCATTTCTCACTTCATGCGAGAAATCAACCAAGGAAAACAGGAAAAGGAAAGTTATTCTATTCGCTTTATTAACTAATGAGGTTTTTTGAAAAAAATTAAGACTATTTTAAAAAATCGTATTAGAATTTTAAAAAATTGTAAGTCAATCAGCCCTAGCCGTCATGTTCGATCTTATATTCTTCTGCAGAGCAATTTAGGAGGGAAGTTATATTTTCAAAAACTTTTTTTGTCTCATTTTTTTAAAACTATTGTCACGCCCAAGAAGTCATCGACCCCTTGGACGCGACATCACTAGGTTATCTTAGTTAGTTACACACATCTTTGCAGACATGTGTCTGGTTAGTTGCAGTTCTTATCAGTTGTGTA
>VYYI01001360.1:0-20106 GCA_021029175.1 Bilobella aurantiaca
GTGGGGCGCACCGAGTGGTTGTGACGGGGAGGGTGAAACGCGTCTAAGGCCTTATGGCCTTTAACTAATCACAATTAACTAACTGTGAGGTCATACCCTCACATACCGACAACGCACAGCATAACGTAATTAGGGCCCGACTATTGTAGATCTTAGCAACATGACACAAAGTCAAATTAGTCACCATATTTGCAGAAAGTGTGTTTTAAATGAATCAACCAACAAAATTTAACAAAATGTTTGAGAACCTAGGTTTTATTCGTATTGGCGCTGCCAATCTGAGATGAGTCAATCAACTTAAGAAAATGTTAAATTTCTCTACTACGATTTGAAATTTCTCCAAATCGATTTTTTCTTACAAACATATTAAATAAATATAACTGCAGGTAACATCAATTGTTTCTCTAAACTTTCTTTTTAATCAAGTAATTTTCCTTATCATCAGGGTAAGGCCCACCCCTATCTGCCATATAACTCGTACTTGTTAGCACCACAAGTGTATATATCGCCCACAGGAAATAGATAGATAATAATATAATTATATAGTAAGGTATGTAAATAGTATAGTGCGGACAGCTTAAGTGGCAATGCTACAGGTGATTGTTGCGTGACAAATAAAATAGTATGTATCGATTAAGATATTTGTAAAAAAAATACTTTACGGATCTTTGTCTTAATGTGATGCGGAACGTTCTTCGAATTGGCTGTGAGGGGAATTTTGATGACGAATTATGTAAAAATCTTAATTTGGAAAATTTGCTAATGGAATGTTAGCTGCGTCGACTGCTTGAAGTCAACTCAAGGTTGAATTATTAAAATCAGTTTAACAAAGCAAGTTAATTTATTTAGGGTTGAAGTTAAATTTAAACAACTTGTGACTAAAGCAAATTTTTTATCCCTTTGCCTACTAGGAGTACCATAAAATTAAGTTAAAGTGTTCAACCACGTCAACTGAAAACTGCATGTAATTTAGGATTGTCGTCTTAAACTCATATTGATTGACGTGAATACTTTTGCCATTTTGGTTGAATTTTGATAAGACTTTGTGGAAAATCAATTTCTTTGTGGTAAGTGGGGGCTGTGTATAATTTGATAAATACTTTACATGTTCCACGTCTACAAAACTACTACATTAAAGAAAGGTAAAGGATCTTTATTTGACATTTGAGCAGAACGAATTTCAAACTCACGGAAATCTAAACATGAATAAAAAGCAACAACTGTCTCCCTAGAGCCGTAAATTGACTCAAATTCTTAAGAAGTGGCTTTAATTTTATATTGTCAAAGTTTTATCAATGATGCTTCCGAATTAACCTATATATATATATTAACTATATTCTAGTTTGGAGTAATCCGAGTAAGCATAAACTAGGATAGTTATTGAATTAAAGCAATTCAAGAGCGATCCAGGTCGATTCGAACCGTTTCGACGCAGCGGAGGTGGGAGGTGTAGAGAAGCGACTCATGTTTTTTTTACATTTCCACAATCAGAAAAAATATTTAGTTTCATCAGTACTACAAGGTTGTTACAAAATTGTTCCTTTCAACGAGACAACAAATTTAAATAATTAATTACAATAGAATTTATAATTGTATGATTTGTTTATAATTTTTTTGTTCAGTTGACTAACATTCTACTTTCATCTGAAAAAAATTGTATTAAAAGCAAGCAAAATATTATTAGTGCGCAAACACTTCCACCGTTTTTTTTCCAAATTAGATTTACGATTTTGTTATTATGGATGTTTTGCACATTAATATGATTCTAAACAATCGCAGCCACACCTAAAGAATTTCCAGATATTTTGTTACACCACGGACAATGTTGTCAGTTTTTGTTTAATTTTTGGTTTTGGTGTGATTCTGAACTCGTGTTCAATTCTCGCGACACGACGCAAAAAATTGATTTGTAGATTTTGTTACTTGCGTTCAATTTAAATTATCATGTGAATTATATATTTATGAGAAACTTATTTTGAATTAATTAATAAACCTAACTTAAATCGTTCATTTAAGCGTACAATTGCATTGAGTTTGTTGCTGACAGTATTTCTTTAGGCAATCTTAGAAATTTAGATATTTTTTTTTGAGAAATTTGCTCAAAATTGTTAGCTCGAATAATGTTCTATTTCTGGATCATTTATAACGCTTTTAATGCATGCAAAAATGTGTCATTTGTGTAATTTTTTGTCATATTCGTTTAGCATTTATTCATTATTCATTCATTTAAAAAAAATTAAGTAGAATTTTCTGATAAATTAGGTGCATGCTCGTAATTGGCTTTAGTGGCAATTTGTAAGGCAATATAATTTGGCAAATTATAAAAAGTATTAAATACAGTGCAATTTCGATTTTTCTTTCTCCATGTTTTTAGTAATATCTTCAAAGATTTCAATCTGAATTTAGACTAATTCATTTTGGTTTAACTCTCAATGTCGAGGCTAACAAAACATAACGTTAAGTATACATAAAATATGCGTTAGTGTGTAACTTAAGTATTAAACTATATGGAAGACTTCTACAACGCATATGTTTAAAGACAATCAATACAGACATACATTTACAAACATTTTTTGAATACTTTTCTTTATGATTTATTTATTGTCAAGTTTTTCTGTACAAGCAAAAATATATTATGAACCCACAAAAATAAACATAACAAATTAAATAATATATTCTTGCCGAAAATAATATGTAAGATAAGTTAAAACTAGTAATTACAGTCGTTTAGGATATCTCAGAATAAAATTAAGTTACACATTTACAACTTAGCTTTATTAAATTTGATTAAATGGTGTGAAACTTAATCCTGTGGTAACATTATATTAACGCTATGTTAACTTTGTATGATACAATTTATGAAATATCAAGTCAAATTAAAGGAATATATACTCTTTTCTTGATAGTTAGGCATAATTGCGGGTCTTAACACTTAAAAGATGCGCAAAATTTTTATTTTCACGCCTTTCCTTGAAAAACTGCCTTTAAAATAGGTGGTTCCCTGTATGAATTTTAGAGTGCTCATTCAAGCATACTTTATAAGCAAATATTTTCCGGCAAACTTCACTCAACTTGCAATACAAGCTTTGGTTAAGAGCAAGCAATATGTTTCTTTTCCTGAATGCGTGCGCATATGAATTTCCAATTTCGATTTGCTTCTGGCAGGTTTTTCACAAATGTTACAAATATGTGCGCATCGATTTGCATGTGTGACTTTGTGAAGTTCCAATTTGAGCAATAAGGTAAACTCCTAACCACAATCTTCGCACCTAATTTTTCCCTTGTGTGATAGCGGGCATGCCTGCGAAGTGTACACTTTCTCGCATATTTTTAAACATATTGTGAAAATGAAAGCCTTAATTTTACTTAGTGACATGCTGTAAACTTCTTGACTTGATTATGTATTCTGCAACAGTTTACAAGGTGATCTTGCGTTGAAATATTTAGGTTCTTAAGTATTTAAAATTGAAAATTTAGAGTTTTAAGTATTTTAAATTTTCAATTGAACGGATTCAATTGTTTCGAAAACTGTGTGCCTTTAAGTTATGGAAATATTAAAACTTAAAATTAGAACTTCTGGCAATAAGAAAAAAATCCATAAATATTCCACCCGGTTGCAAAGATCGCATAAAGTAACAATGTCTGTATTCCTCACCTTTTAAGGAATTTCTCAAAATAATTTTGCGTTCAAAATATTAAAATAAATTTCGTTTGAACAAGTGAGTTCTAAACTGAAACTCCATTCTTTCTCTTATTACAATCACAATCGCTCAAAATTGTGTCGAGTATCGAAGGAAGGATTTATTGACTCTAAGAGAAACCAATGCATCAAATGTTTGGTGACGAGAATAACCATACAGGACTTTTTTTTAATTGCCCTTTCCAATGCCATGATTCAGAGGATGTAAGAAGGTAACGAATTTCTGGGGAACGAAATTTTGTGCTGACTAATCTGAAGAAGCGACAGTCTCCGATTCAATGTAGCAAAAAAAAGTTTTCCAATATCACCGACTAAATTTGTATGTAACATTACCATGTAATTGCAAAGTGTTGGTGGATGGCAAGTGGAAGGACTTGTATCTAAATAACTTTTTTCAAGACTGGAAACTGGATATGAGTATAAATCACAACTTGTCGGTGTCTTATACAAATAAGTTCAATGATTTCGTTGCCTCAATTGGGAATTCAGTTATGGGACCTCATCCGCATAATGCATCCATGTTAATGACTTCCGGGGAAAAAGTATTGGATATCATTTCGCCGATCAAAATCGAGAAAGAAAAAAATTGCGAACCAACGGTTCCAGGATGGGTGCAGAGCCAGATGTCCTGGGTAAACATTCTGATGATGGCCTGAAACGTGACTAACCTTAATTGCAATCCTCATAATGGTTTACCTAACGGTGTCTGGAAGGAGGAGCATAGTAGCCTTGGCTATTCAACTGCTAATTCAAACCGCGGAAGGAAGAAAATGGAAAGACCATCATACTGCTACCTACCACCCCATGTTGAAATCCTGGTTTGGACACATTTGTTTCCAAATGGACACAGGATCGAGTCCAGAATGCAGAAACTAAGTGAAAACTAGATTATCTACCTTGGTAGAGAATCGAAGATTGGAGACACACAACATACAAACCTAACCTGAGCAAGTTAGAATCAGTAAAGTCAACCAGGAACAGCAGTATTGAAAATTTAGATACCGTTAGGTGAATAGTATGAGTTTGCTTCTTACATAATTTACAGATTTACAGTTTACTTTCTCAAATCTCCATACTGATTTGGAAGGACAAGCTAATGTAGGAGAACCAAGACATGCTTCACCAAGTGGATCTACTACAGCACTTGTTAATGATGACTGTGCCGTTAATAACATTTCGTCGTCTCGCACCAACAAAAGCTGCATTCGCGTCCGTGATTGTAATCGCCCTCTTCCTACTATTTCGTCAGATAGTTCCAGCTTCAAAAAAACCGAATTCCGGGTGTGAAAGAACAACTCCATCTTTAAATCGGCGCAAAAAAAATCTAAAAGAATAACTACGGATACTTTTCCAGTTGCCAAGACATCAAAGCGGAGGCGATTGAGCTCTACTCTTAACAGTCTCCCCCAATATTGCCCCGGAAATGACCCCAAAGTTTTTTTGCGGAAAGGTCACAGGACTTTGTTGCTGATCTTGAAGCACGTTTTATCGACTGGTTTTCTTTGGTTGGAAACATAACCAATCGTCCCAAATCTAATGCTTAGTGTTAATGAACAAGAAGTTCTGGATACCTTTTTCACTAGTTTATTATCTTATTTGACGTCAGGCAAGAAAAAATTTGAGAAACAGTTTTTTTTAGAGTTTTTTGTTTCTGATTTTTACTATTCTGTTTTTTCGGAAAATTTGAATATAATAAATTTGTATAGTTGGATGATGTCCGACCTCAACTACGGCAATTGTGCCTTACAATGAATGCAAAATATCGTTTATTGACTGCCTTAGTTGTATGGTGTCAAAAAAAATCGGTGTACATCTTGCCATGAGAATCCGGATATGCTGATCCTAATCAAATGGTTTATTAACCCTGGGCCCACGGACCGCTCTAAAGGACCCAAATTCCACCAGAAAAGGTGGAGCATCTCAAGCGATGTTATATCTGCCATTGTGGATTCAAAGCGCGAAATTCCAAACAACTAAAAAAAGCATTCTACTGGAGTGCAAGCAATGTGCCAATTGTCTCAGAAGATTTATAAGTAATGAAGCTCTTAAAAATTATTTTTTAGAGTTTGGATGCTCTGCCTACATCTGTCCTGCATGCAAGTACAAATGCACTTCCCTGCAGGAACCCAATAGATTTATTTGAAAATTCTCAAGCTTACACAAGAGAAATTTATAAAATACCAAAAATGATATGGAAATACGCTGGCACAAACAAGGGCGACATTAGAGTATGCTAATTGCTAATTGAAAGCAAAATAAAATGCATATTTGTATAGAAATAGATTGTCGCATTACGGGCCACAAGATTAGCCGACATCCGGAGACAAGATTCAAAGCACGTGTAAATGATTAAATAAGAGGTAATCATTTCAAAATTTTTTTTACAAAACGTCTAATTTCTGTTTGTTTTGTTATAGCAGCACGACGCGTGAGCCTGAGGAATGTGTCAAAATGGCAAACAGGATCTTGTGGAAATATTTTGCCCCGAAGCAATGGCCAGTGAAAAGTATTTATTAATAAATAAATATTATTTGCAGACGTATTGGTAGCTACCTTTACAAACTTCTGGTACTGGTGTTCGTTCGCCGGACTTGGCGTTGGAAACGCAAGTTAGTATTAAAAGTAATTTAATCTACCTTAATTTATTCATGTGTGTAGTGGTGTGTTGTTTTGGGGTGAGGTGGCGTTGTGTTTGATTGTTGTTTGGGGATTTTAAGGTGTGTTTGTGTGTGTGTGTGTGCTTCCTGTTGTGTCTTTGTTCGCTGCAGTGTTGTCTGGTATTTTATGAGATTGTCCTTGGGTGGATGGGTAGTTGGTGTTGTTGTTGTGTCATTTGTTGGATATGAAAGAAAAAAAGCGCATTGGAGGTGCTAAGTGGATTGATGTTTTGGAGATGAGGAAAGTGAAAGGTCTTAGAAGTCAGAAGAGAGTGAGAGAGATTGAGGCATTTATTGGTTGCTTTGAATGATGAAAAAAAAATGTTGAGTAAGTGCTTTTGGTTTGAAAAAAGGAAAAAAAATTATTGTTTTTCGATTTATGATTTTAGGTTTTATTGTTTTTTCTACAAAGTTGAAAAAAGGTCACGTTTTAGAAAACTGAAAAAAGGGTCTTTCAGGCTTCAAATTTTCGATATATAATGGCAGAGTGATGTCATTTGACTTCGCTTACGCTTGTGTTCACCAATTTCTAAAACAAAAAGTTAAGTTTCAAAAAAGAGGAGAAAGATGGAAGAAATGGATCAAGATTCGACTATTTCATCTCTATTGGGCGCCATGGTCTCGTGTGTGGAATGGAGCGAGAAAATGGGCGTGGTAAGGAGGCTAAATTATATTATATATAGTAGAAGTTTTTTAAAAAATGATTGCATGGAATTTTTATCATTAGTATAACTTATCAACTAATTGGATTTAATTTTAGTCAATTTTAATTGTAGGTTTACAAGGACGAGGATGTTTCGAGCTCGGATGTGGACGTGGGCGTGGAGCCTAATACGGATCCACATATGTCCACGCAAAATCCAGTGCTAACAATTGTAAGACCGCAATGATGACTTTTCAAATTGTTACCTTCACCCCTCTTCGCAGCCTTACGACTGAAAGAGGTGGATGCTGAAGGTAATGCAGGGCCAGGCGGGGATGTGCCGTAACAATAGTCGGAATATTGTTCACGGCTGGAGTAGGGCGCGACTTCCTTCTGCAGGGGTTGAGAATAAACTTCTTCACCCCAGAGGGACTAAGGACTTGGCACTATGTGCAAATACTTTTATTCTTATGATTACTTTTCGTGGCCCTAGTTACAAGGGGTACTCCTTAGAGGGGTACAAGGAAGGGCAAAGTACTTTAAGCTTTAGATAGGAGACTCCTATTGAGAGTCCCAGAAAAGACTTATTTTACACTGGTTTTCGATCCGGTATTTATACCTGATTCTTAATTGGCAAACGGCTCACGCTATCCTAAACGTCTCACCGCGGAATTAGAAGAAAATCCAATTAAACTCCAATCTGGAGTTCCCTAATTCTTTTCACCTCAATCCCTAACCGCGGCGCGTGCCTGTGCTGTGATTAGGTGCTACTTAATAATTCATTTTTCTTAATTATACGTAAACTGTGACCCTGGCCTGTCCCTTAAGGTGGCAGACCGTAACAAAATACAAACGAAAGTTATGAGACAGGTTCGCATGACGTTGAAGATCACAATACGTACATCATCTCAGAAGCTAATTATGGACGAATGATCACGACTCTGAAGATAATGTTACGGCATTGAACGGTTTAACTTTAGATTTCACTGATTTTCCGTAGATTTATTTTTAAATCTGGAAATTTGCCCTTTTGCTATTTACAACAAAAGTCGAGCATAAAACGATGTAAAAAAAGATTCGGGGGTACTAACAAGGGCATGCCGTGGGGTGTTTGCGAGCTAAAAATTTGTACTCCCGCCAGTTTAATACTATAATTAAATAATTATTTTTGAAAATAGTGAGAAACAACAACGCAAAAAATTTCGAAAATTGTATTTTTGAATTAATTTTTAAAAATCCTTATGGGATTTAACATGCACCCCCTTGCCAAAATTTGTCTCATTACTTGCGAATAAGGGTCAACGGGGAGAGACCTATTGGCTCATTTGATGACGCGGCATAATGGAGAAGGTTGCAGCATGCATGTTTAGGTTCGCATTAAGCCGCGTAAGGTTCGCAGTATACTGCGAAAGGCACGTAAAATGCCACGTAATGTTCGCAATATGCTGCGTAATGTTCGCTACATACTGCGAAATGTAATATTATGCCGCGTTAAATTCGCAGCATGCCGTGGAAGGTAATATTATTCTGCGTAAGATTCGCAACATATTGCAAAAGGTACGTGAAAGGCTGCGTAAGGATCGTAGTATCCCATGGTATGTAATATTATGCCGCATAAGATTTTGCAATATGCCGCAAAAGGTAATATTATACCGCGTAAGATTCGGAATATACTGCGAAAGGTACGAAATTTTGCGCAAATGTGAAATCAAAAATCTACCGTGTAAAATCCCATAAGGATTTTCAAAAATTAATTCAAAAATATAATTTTCAAAATTTTGAGCGTTGTTGTTTCTCACTATTTTCAAAAATCATTATTTAATTATAGTATTAAACTGGCAGGAATACAAATTTTTAGCTCGCAAACACCTCGCGGCATGCCCTTAAGTGGCGAAATTTGAAATTTCCTCACTGCAAGTTTTCGTTTTCTTGCCTAAATTTATTTATTGCTAAATAAAGGAAGATCCCTTTCAAACTCCTCTCAAATGCCTCTTTCAATGCAAAATTTTTCAGCACTCAACCCAGAGGAAATTTTTAGTGTTCTCCATAGCACCACTGAATAAATTTGTTATTTGATATATGACGAACTCAAATTCAACAGGTTAACATTATACATTAGTTTAAATATCAGCCTTGCACCACTCAAATCACAAGCACAAAACAGGTATCCCTTAAACACTTTTCTACTCTTCCTCCACTGAAGAAATTGGCAATCGTTCAAGAGTCTACATCTACGTCCAATTCTTCAATTTTTTTTTAAATCAAATCGAAATGATTCATCAATCCAACTGTGTGGTATAAGGCGAAATAAACTCTACAATTTCGCACCTTTTCCCTTAGCCTTGCTTCAGCAGATAATAAATACTGAGAGATAAAGAGCCTTTTTTTCAACCAATGTCTCTCTGTCTCTCACATTTAGGAAGACTCCCACTCACTTTCTTGTTGCACCTATTTCAATCAAAACAATCACACATAAGCTTGAAGCCCAGCAAACAAAGGACCATTTCACCATAAGCAAAAGCACCTAGCCCACTCTACATAATTCAATTCAAAAACAACCAATACCTGCATCTCATTACCATAAAAATAATTACACTCCACTCTATTCAGCCAAACACCATCATCACCAAAACACAACACAAAGTCACCAAAAGCTGTCTCCACACAAAGCAACACATCACTACAACTATCCTCATAGTCGCATGGGCCATTTTGCATCTCAATAGCAGGAAACTAATTCGACATAAAGAGCAACCTAGCCCACGCCAACGACAACCAGTCCGCCATGACAGAGCATGAACGACGTCGCCAGGAGCCATTTTGCATCTAATTAGTGTAGTACTAATGACATTTTATTCTAACTATAGTTCACCCAGCTGTTTAGACTAATTGATGAATTTTTTTTTAATAATTAGGATTAAATAACTTTTAAAATTGCCTAAGCATTTGTTTAAGCATATAGTGAGGGCACGAAAGACATATCATACAAGTCGATCTCAGATATATCAAAATACATATTAGTCGGTATAATTTGCGACAAAAGAAGAAGTATAGTAGCATCAAAGAAATAAAATATTTCGGGTTATGGACTCCACGTTGGTTATTTTTTTAAGCATAACTAGAAAATTTACCCCGTTTTTCAATTAGGTAAAACTAAAAGTTTGAGGTTTTGAAGTCTCAAGTGATTATTCCATCCAACTTTTTGATTCTTTTAATAGTTGAAGCAAGAAATCGGGTTTTTGCCTCTTGTTTCTATTTAAATGATATTTGACGTTCAGTAAAACAAAAATAATACCAAGGGACTTTATAACTTGCTTGGTGCGTCTTAAAAATATTTTTCACCTTTGTTTCTGTTAAGCATGATAATTGAGCGCAGAGAACGAACCATGGGCAAAAGTGGACAATGCAACAGGGTTCCAAATATTCTCTTATTTCAAGTTAACTATTTTTAATCTTAACATTAAGTGTTAAATTAAGTCCCAAGTTAATGCACTTTATAAATGAGCAAATTGTATAGAACTTTTGGTCTCAATAATTTAGTAATGTTGAATACTAAACAAGAAAATAAGAAAAAAACTAGCTATATTAAATTATAAAATTTAAGTTAATTTACACTAAACCTTATTCATAAGTACGAGAATTGCCAAACCGTGTGCCAATTTGTTTAGGGTAAAAAATTGAGTTGAACTCAACTAGCAAGAAGTTAAGACGAACCGTTACAAGTGCATAAGGCAATGCAAATGCAATTTGTAACGTTAAATTTGGCAAAAAAAAATGTTGTCGCTCCCAAATTTTTTGTCCTGAGTGACTTTTAAGACTCTAGAACTCTATTTGTTTTACACTGTTTTGAACATTTAGGAGAAAATCACAGTTTTAATATATTTGTATGAATTACCACATATTCAGCTAAGTATTGAGATTGGTGCCGCTGGAAGACACATTGACATTTGTAAACTCCTCAGCCACATTAAACATGAACACGATTCTTGTGTTTACACGAAACGTTTGGTGTGTACCATCTGGTGACGTCTGAGACTGCAGTTATGTTTTGAAACAATCGTTGCACTTGAATGGTTGCATCTTCGGAGCGCTTGCGCTTTTCTATAATAGGCCTTGCCGCATACGTTGCACATTTGTATGAGTGACGATGTGGCACCATAGACTGCGTAGTTTTGTAAACTCCAAACTGCACGTGTGCAAATGTTTCCTTGTGTAAGTCTGAAAATAAATTTCGAAAGCAGTTTTCGTTGTATATCAAATAGTGTTATTGCAAGCCTTAACTTTCGGTGCCGACATATTTATAACTTTTGATTTGGTTCAGTGAAAAACTACTTACAAAACAATTTTTTCCGAATTTGCACTTGCCTTGTCGATTGGTTTTGAAAGTTTTGTTTTCCAAAACCGCAACTCCAAAATGTTTAAAAAAAATTGAATTGACGAGGAAACAAGCAACTTGCAAGTATTAATTCATAGTACTTCAAGTTTTTGGAATTCAGTTTTTGAGCAAAACTAGTAGCAACAGAGTCAAAAGAAAACTCCACGTTTTTCTTTCTTGAAAGAATGCAACGTGTTCATATCCACCTTTCTAGGAATTTCTATATATAGTCTTTGACTTTTATTCTAAAACACACCCGCTTAAGAAAAAGGGTAAAAACGGTCCCAGACTTTATGAAAAGTTTTATGTATTGAGATTTTAGAATTATAATTTTCACAATATAAAATAATGTTGCCCTTTTTCAATATTTTGCGTACTAATTAAAAGTAGTCAAATGACTTTTGTTACATTGCGAAGGCCTGATTGGCCCACCTTATCATCTAAGTAGAAAGTAATCAAAAAAATATTTCGAAACGTAAGTTGCATGTTTGTTGCCCAGTTGACTATTTTCCGAAATTTGAAACCTTTTACTTGCTGACGAGTAGAAAGAAATTGGGAGGGAAATTCAAAATTAAATTGGAATATTTCAAACTTGAGTCAGCAAATGCGCGGCCGGTATATACACTTTCGTTACTACATTTGAAACATGTTGTGAAACCTGCCAAATTTTTACAACTCTACCGAACTGCGCTCTGCACAGAAATGTGCAATTATAACCTTACTAGCAAATAAGCCCGTTCTGGGACAGGAATTTAACTTGATTTTTGGCTCCCTTTGTCTATATCAAATTTTAATTTTAAGAGCACTCTTTTGCTACGCTACTCCATTAAAATAATTAAAACAAAAAAGATGCCCATCTCTTTTGCTGGAGAAAGTGAAGATGAGTTTTTGTAAGACCAAAGCAAACGAAGAGCTTCATTTGGAAAAAGGCTTTGAAATGGAGCCGCACATGCGTGTTGCCATCCATCTGAGCAAAAGCAAAAGATTTCATTTAAACTCTAATCTTTCCCCCATTTACTACCCCATTCACGCACGCTTCCATCTTTATCTATATAGTAATAATTCTTATTACATATAAGTAATAATTACACGACCACGCTCTGGTGTGGTCGTGTCAAGATATATGAATGATAAAATTTTATTCTCTTTTTTGAAGTATTTCGAATCAAAAATATTTTGTCAAATTCCATCGGTTTGTTCCATCATCCGGCACGTCTTAAACGCATGTACCATTTTTAGCGGAAGTACCGTTTATGCACATGTATGTAAGCGACGTAGGGATGTAGACACTTCCAGAATATCCAACGCAAGAGTAGTCACCATCATCGGTCTCCAAACTCGTAGAGGCTCCCTCACATAAACACATTGGGTGACCCGATGGTAACCAATTATTCCCTTGGGAACCCCTTGGGCACTGGTAGGTACCATTGACATTAACTGCGTTTTGAAAGGGTTCGCATGTCCCGTTCACCAGGTATGAAGCCCCCGGGCAATTGCAGGTACCACCGTATTTTACCGAATTCGAGAGACATTGGCACAATCCATTGACTAGTTCCCAATTGGGGGGGCAACTGCAGATTCCATTAATTAGCTCAAAACTGAGTGGGCAGCTGCAGGTGGTATTGGAAGGGCAAGTGCAGCCGTCCTTGTCTTGTACAAAGCTTGGTAGGCACGTGCACACAGAATAAAAACTGTTGAGCACCATATTGGTGGGACAGGTGCAGAAATCGTTGACTAATGTCGAATTTTCTGGGCAACTGCAGGTATCATCGATGAACTTATAATTGGAGAGGCAAATGCAGACTCCATTGACTAGTTCAGAATTTGGGGGGCAACGACAGATACCATTCGTAAGCACCATGAAGTTGAGGCACGAGCAATCGTCTTGGCCGTAAAATAGTTCAGAATTGACGGGGCAAGTGCAGACACCATCAATGAGCTCCATACTGTGGAGGCAAGTGCAGGTATCATCGACTTGTTCCGAATTAGTAGGGCAACTGCAGATTCCATCGCTTAGCACCATGTTGCCTGGACAGGTGCAGGTACCATTGACTAGCGTCGAATTTTGGGGGCAACTGCATGTTTCATTGATAAGTTCCAAATTTGAGAGGCAACTGCAGGCACCATCGCTTAGCACCATATTGTAGAGGCAACTGCAGACGTCATTATCTAGTACCGAGTTCGATGGGCAGCTGCAGGCAGAATTGACGTCGAGCACCATATTGGAGGGGCAAGTGCAGACATCATTGACTAGTGACGAATTTGAAGGGCAACTGCAGTTTTCATTGATGACAACCATGTTTGAGGGGCAACTGCAGTCACTATTGTCGTCGAACACCATATTGGAGGGGCAAGTGCATACGTCATTGACTAGTGACGAATTTGAAGGGCAACTGCAGTTTCCATTGATGACTACCATGTTTGAGGGGCAACTACAGTCATCATAGTAGATTTGCTCCATGTAGGAGGGACAAATACAGTCGTCATCGGCTTGAACAAAATTTAAAGGGCACACGCAGTCATCATTGTTGTAGTCGTACAGCATATTGTTGGGACAAATGCAGTCATCATAGCTGTTGAGTACCATGTTGCCGGAACAACCAGAATCACCGTTAACTTGCCACAGTAGAGCAAATGCAACGCGAATGAGAAGAACATATTTCAAAATCTTCATTTTCTACTTCAGTGAATTTGAAATAGTAGAGAGTAGAGTAAAGCTTGGTTGGATAATTTTTGGCTTTTTAGGCTTTGGCTTTTTAGGCTTTGGCTTTTTTGGTTTTGGCTTTTTAGGCTTTTGGTAATCGAACTGATGTCGGTAGAGAAAGCTAAGAACCTCTATTTATACGCAAAAATTGACAATGAGAGAAATAGGGAATTTGAAAACAGAACGTCAACGAGCCACACATGACCTAAAAATTTAAAATTAAAATTGAGAAAGTTTTACCTTGGAAAAAATAAAATTATTGAAAAACGATTTGTAAAAAAAAAGGAAAATCCAAATTTCCTGATGTGCGCAGAGAAAAAAAACGTAGTTAATTTTTTTTTCCATTCAACTTATTATGACGAAGTTTACTTAATTTATTCCCAATGAAAATTTTTCTTATTGCATCCTCAAGCGTGCCGACGTTCTTGTTCGCTTGAATTATAAGGCTAACTGCATTTGTCCTGGTAATCGTTGTGGTTTTATCGCAGTACTTTCAGTTAGCAAGTAGACTCTCTGTGCATTGTCGCGTAGCTATTAAACTTCCAAATTTCTATTCTTAATTTTCGGTTACCACAACTTGGTGAGGATTTGGGGTCACTTAATGTCAATAGTTACACTTCAGTTTCCTGCAAACAAATCCGAAATCAGTAAATCGCTGTTTATGTTAGGTAATTCAAGAGCAGATATAAATGGGTGTAAAGATAAACTCTGAATTTATGTACACGCTTATTGGCAGATCTCCTATACTTCAAAGTACTTAAAATCTAAATACTTAGATTGAGAAAAATACGGAAACATAATCAAGTGTCTTTGCGCTAGGATAGTCTGTTCTTGATATTTAGAAGACTTCTTTCTAAATATACTTCTTGGATAAGTGCCGACATGCTGAGCCATTATCCCCTCAAATCGGCAAACCCTAAATAATCCATCAACAACTAAAGTAAGAGTATGTAAAATATTTAAAAATACGAGGTTACATTTGCTTAAATTTTATGTAAAAATAAATTTACAGATAGCTTTAATCGATCATCTCATCATGCCCTTAACCCGACAAAATACTAGATGAAGCTCAGGAGGAGCTAAGATTTAGGAGAAGTACATTACATGTACAAGTATTTACGGTAGGTAGAATTCATAGTAAAGGATTCCTTGCCGCGCAAAGTCGTGTGACGGTTAAATAAAACTTAGGTTTACTATGTAATTAGAATGAAGTTTGTCAGTTAGTGACGTACGTTGAATTTCCCCGCTATTCCTAGCCTCAGTATAAATCAGGCATAAGTATTCTATTGTTCATTGAAAATTGAATGAAATTGGGAAATTTGAAAATCCAAAAATGATGCTTTACGTTTTTCAGTGTTTTTTTCAACCCACTAGAACAAAATGTGTTCTAACTTGAAAAGTTTCTAAATAAAATTTACAAAATTCCTAAACCAACCTTTATTGGCCTTGCTTTAATTACCATTTCTTTACAATATCATAGTATCGTGTATTAGCGCCATGCTGATACTACAAGATCAAAACTTCCAATTACACTTTTAGTAAAATATATTATTTAATTTAAATTAATTAATTAATTTAAAAAAAAAATTATTCCTAATTAGAAATTAGCAGCTTAAACCAACGCAATAATGGCAGAGATTTCTCAACATTTTTAACAGGTTTTTAACCACACAACTTTCGTATTGATAAGAAAGGATGCTTCGATGAAAAAAGTATGTGGTTTGCGTTGAGGAAAAGAATCTGATTGGCTTAAGTTACATCGAACCATTTTACAGGGTGTGTAGCGGTTAGTAAAGCGGTTACCACAGCCGCTGCAGGCACCGTAGAACAAAAACCGTACAACCAAAATCAACATCTGTGTAAGTTTTATCGCCTTTAACTTTTTAACTTCCAAACCAAAAATAGGCAGACGAAAATGATCAAAACTGTGAAAAATGTAAACAATTAAAAGTTCATTTTACAAGTGGCGGAAATACACTTGCAACATTATGATCAACTGATTGTTTATAATTGTTGTTTGATCAAAATAGCCGTAATAAATGAGTGGCTTTTTAGTTTTAGCCAAGTGTTGAAATCCCGGTGGAATTAGTGCCTTCTCAACGACAACAATTAAGTAATGACATTTAAACTAATTGGTTGGGAAGGCAATTTGATTTAGCATTTCTGGTTCCAGTTGCAAAAGACTAGCCAAGCAATTCCGTCCTAAGGCAACAAATTCATTAAGGTACCTGACCGGATAGCTGTATTAAAATAGAGGTTAATTCCCAAACAATTAAAGGTTTTGGATAGTTATCGATAATGATTATCGGTATCATAAAAAAACTCTAATCAAAACTAACATAAATCTAAGAAACTGTATTTTATAGTCCTAATTATGGTAAGGTAGGATGTTCAAGGCTTGTCAGTACTAGGCGAGTAAAATTGTAATTCGAGTAGTCAAAGCGATGAGCGATGACGTTGTGTGTTGTAGTATGTAAAAAGTATTGCTGATTTGAAATGCAAAAACTACTAGGCGTGATTCCAAGAAGAGTCGCCGTTGTGCAGCGCAAGATAAGATTTTTGACCTTGTAGTTACCTTGTGCGGTAAACTTATATATTACAAGTAGTAATAGTAATTTAGTTAATAATGTAAATATTATAACAGTTTTATTTGTTAAGTTATTTACTTAACAAATTGAACTGTCAAACAGTTCAATTCTTCAAATTCTTTTGTTAAGTTCAGTTGCTTCGCTGAAATTGTTACGTACAGAAGTGAAGAATAAAAAGTTTCATGTGAACATAATTGCGTTAGGTTGAGGCGTGGGGAATCCTGTTCAAACAAGTTAAAATGAATGGTGTGAAATTAGCTGAACCAGTGTTTAATTATGCCTTGTAAAAATATTTTTGGATAAATAATGCATAAGCCTTGTGTCGGGCCTGGAAAAAAATTAACTACGCAATCAAATGAGATTTTAAAATTTGGAAGTGTTAGTAGTGTCACTTCTCATATGTCCTGATTGAATGTTGCAAGGGCCAGTGTGGTTTCATACCTTATGGTCATTTGATACTTGATGTTTTTTTTGCACTCAAATGCTATTCTGAACTCGGCTATCACCTCTAGGCTGAACAACCGGAGCGTATATTTTTTTTTTCAAAAATCCATCCCAAACTCCTAAATTTTGTTTGTTTTTAGGCTTCTTTTTTAATGAACTAAACAGGCTATTGAAAACGTATAATATATCGATGCATAGGTAAACAACAACATTAAAAATCTGTTCAAAAATTATTGTTGTAAATGTGTTAACACAAATTTATTTGCAGATTAAACCTCAGCGACCTTAACTTAATTAATACATAGGGTCAAAACTTTTCTTTTTGGGTTTGATGCATTGTTTGCTTGTTTTTTCTTGCGATACACAACAACACTGTACATAAAAATCGGGGTTGCTAATCAGGGGAG
This sequence comes from Bilobella aurantiaca, assembly GCA_021029175.1. Taxonomy (NCBI): domain Eukaryota; kingdom Metazoa; phylum Arthropoda; class Collembola; order Poduromorpha; family Neanuridae; genus Bilobella; species Bilobella aurantiaca. Next base: position 17,519 of record VYYI01001360.1, read on the forward strand.
CTATCGACTGAAGTGGTAACTTGAATATGTAAGTCTATGTTTCACAACATGTTTTTTGTTGAAGCAGTGTATGAGGATAATAAAGACAAAACACTGAAAAAAAGAAGTTGGGCAAAATTCTGAATGTTTAAAAATATATTTCCGCAAAGCTTACAACACCCTGAGCTAGCTTTGCTCAGTTCGAAACAAATGTAGCCTAATTAATATATTAATGCTATTATTAGTGTTATTTGTTTTATGCACTTAACGGCTGGTAAACTTCCAAGAGAGTATATGGTAGGAATTGCCAGCACCCATCTATAACCCCATGCCAACGCCCTAATTTCAAAGGGGTATAAAGTAAGCAATTTGTTTTTTGCTGCGATGGATATAGGAAAGCAAGCTTCATAAGAACTTTGTAAAATAAGAGTTGTAAATTTTTTAGGTAAACACATTTCAGAAAGTTTTCCTCAAGAGCGATTTTTTCCCAACCAACCGTGGTAAATTTGTATAAGTGGTAATTGCTTGTTTAGCATCCGTACCAACCAAGCCTACAACATAATAAGAAGTTTTAGAAGTTTAAAAAACTTGGTTTCTAATATTGCACCACGTGACTCTTTATTTTTGACATTTCAATATACGGAGTTCTATAATTTTGTGATGCGTCAGGTACCGATAATTTTAGTGTTATTGTTTTGTCGGGTATAATTTTACATCGCTAAATTCTAATTATCGCACATCTTACACAATCATCGGCTTAGTTGCCGATGATTTTAAACATACCGAATACAGCATTTAGCAAGGTGTACAACTACGTCACCATACCACATGCCGAATACTCACACTGGATTGTGAGTATTTTTACTCACTTTCAGAAGAATGGGGACGCGCTGAGGTGCTGTATTGACGGTTGGTTACACCTTTGGTGTAGGAAATGACACTATTTTACTATTGCTCAAAAACTCATTTTCAACTAATTATCAAACTTCATCAAATGGACACACGGTGTGCTCAAAATAATAAAAAAGTCAATTCCAAAATGCATTCTACTGGAGCAGATAATTTTTCTTATACTTGCTTCTGTCAGAATGCAAATTAAATCTGTAAATAAGCAAGTCTGATTTATACTAAAATATACAGGTTTAATATTCTTAGCGACTTATTGAAACTGCTATTGGTTTTGCAGATAAGTATTAGTTTGCTTGGTTTTATAAAAAAAAACTTACTTTACTGCAGGAGCGCCGAGCGAGATGAATGCCTAAATGAGTGTTTCCTCATTAACGTAACCCTTCTAGCAGTGACTAATTTAAATTAAATAACAATTAAGAAAGGACGATAAAACATAAATGAGCCTTAATTGATAATTTCGAATAAATTGACACTCACAAGAACAAAAGGCTGCATTCTCAAACCCATAATACTGCAATACAATGATCAACCAACTCCTTTTGCTTTTCAGTGTTTTCTGCCGAATCCACGCAAGTTGTAAATAAAATAACCCTTATATGCCATACTATAATCAGTTAAATTCTTTCATTATTACTTAAACATATTACTCGGAAATTTTAGTTTTAAATGAGTAGTAGGAGCAATATTAGGTATTTATTACTATAAATAAATACTGTTTTAAATTAAATTTCTTCTTTTCACAAGGGACAACGCAGGAGGTGACATTTACGCCAGAAGTGGGCGGCGTTGCCGGCACTTGCACCGCCTACAGAGGATATGATATCCGCCCTGGCTTCGACTTGGATCTAATTCCCTACTCGTCAACTTCCCAATGTTGCCGACTCTGTTTTCAAAACCCAGATTGCAAGGGATGGACTATGTTTGAAGGCAAGTGTCACCTCAAGAGTTCAAACGTGCTTGTGAAGGCACGTGACGAACAAGGGACTTACAGCGGCCTCCGCGATGGTGCTGGCAATGAGGCACTATTTTCTAACGACAGCCCACAGGTGGAGTCGCCGAATGGAAGCACAGGGCTACAAAGCAAGTGCTCGGTACATCATGACCACCAAATTGTTGGAGGCAACATGGCAAACCTAGGTTACATGTACCTGTCAGAATGCTGTCACCGATGTGGCAACACTGAGGGCTGCAAAGGATGGACTTATCATGACTGGCAGTGCATGTTGAAGAATGGAACGACATTGGCTGCCAAGCCGGGCGACATCAGCGGACTCAAGATTTCTAATGTCGCTACAGAAAATGTGGCTCCATCTCCAACGTCCACATAAGAGCCTTGCTTCCAGAAGAACATACTGATAGGAATGGCAATCCGCGGATTTCGGATCGGATTTTGAACCTTCGGATTGATCCGGTCGGATTAAGGGGTTCACCCGGTTAATCCGACATCGGATTACACCCCGATCCGATCCGAGTCGGACTAATCCGACGGATTAATCCGAAATCGGATCGGATTTCGGATTATTTTTTTTAAATGCCTTACGATATATGATATTCAAATTTATTTAATTTAATACCTAAACTAAGGGTTATATTAACTAAAAACAAATCAATTGTCCATAAATGCCACATTTTAACCAATTTTTTAAGCACATGCACTTCTGGACAATTCTGTGCCTTTCTCCAATTAAATTTTTGGCACT
>VYYI01001361.1:0-20076 GCA_021029175.1 Bilobella aurantiaca
AGCAATCCTACCGTTACCCAATCGTCCAGCTAGGCATTAAAAGAAAATTAGTTAAAAAAATTGTAGATTGGCAAGTTAAGTTCTTAAGAGGGGTTTGGTTTGCTAGTATATAATAATGGCACAACTTACAAAATATCTTGTTTACCGCACATGGATTTTAGAAAAAGTTTAAAACTGTTTAAAAGGCATAATAAATAAATACCTAGTTATTGCTTTGGTTTGAAAACATGAATATACGTTTCATCTAATAAACATTGCAAACTCCAAATAGTTATCGCCACGTAATCATTTTTAGAACAGTTTACCATTGCATTTTTTTTTTCAGCCCGGAAGCGCCTGGGAGTGACGAAGACACTGAAGATCTGTCCGTTGTTGTTGTTGCACTTGATGATATGGATCAAAAGAGCGTTAGCTGGGGCGAAACAAATAAAGTCACATCAAGTGATGAGGAAATAGAGTACCCCATATTATTTGCACCTGAAAACATTCCGGCAACTGAACAGAGTGGTCCGAAGAAAGTAGTTCGACCCACTCAAGAGCAAGCAGCTTACGTTTTCTTTTGTTTTCAAGAACATATAGTTGATTGAGTGCAGGCTTACATGGGATATGTAGTATCAAATATATTATCTTGCAAATATAATATTTATGGTATTATAAAATAAAAATTTCCTTTCAAGATTTCTCTTCAATTAAAAATTATGTTGCGTTACTTCATTGAACTTGAGTTTGCGTTATATAACAATGAAATTGCAATCCAAACGGGAATTGTGGTGTGGAATAAGTGAGCAAATTTGCTAGAATGTCAACAATCGCTGACTATGCATAAGCATTAGGAGTCAATTACTTCTTGTACGTATCTGTGCATTTAAAATTTATATTTTTACGATTCTTAACAAATTTAGCGATGTTTTCATGCATTATTACTCTCTTTTTGTTAGACAATTATGATGAAATATGTTATAGCATGTTTCAGATAAAGCATTTATAATTAACAACGTAATAAGCCGTTCTATGAGATTGACTTAATTGAACGAACAGTTTTAAATGCGTTTGTAATGTAGTACTAATAAAATATAATTACAAGTGAATTAATTAAACTAATTCATTTCTCCTAACCCTATAATATCACATTATTAATAAAGTTACCACACTAATTGTAAGCCTGAAAACTTAATGTTTGAAAGCATTTTTTCTTTAAATTAATGTTGGATTTCTATGGCCAGGAATTTGCGGAAAATGCAAACAATTAAAATTTTTTAAAAACTTGAAAAAACCTTGCGGGAATTTACCCACAATATTTGAGACTTTCAATTATTTTTCGGATATTATATTATGAATATTTTTTGGAGATTATTTGCATAGCATGCTATCTTAAATCCCGGATCCATCTAGCGCCAATTAATTTTAAATAATGGGGCCTTTCGAGTAAAATGTAGTTAAAACTTCGTAGTATATTTGAATATTTAAACATCCTACATTCCATTTTGGTATAATAAACCTTGGATACATTAAAAACTGTTGGGTCAAATGTACGTTTAAACAATGCATTAATCAGTAGTAGTATTGAGTATGTACAACAATTGGATACTTTTAGATAATTATAAGTGGTGTAGTGTGTTTAGGCCTCTTGGAGGAGAATAGTGGTTTCGAATGACCTATATACATTTTGGCCCGTATTGTTTTTTTTTTTGCACGGAACCACATTCATTTCTTAATTCTAGGACACAAAACAATCAAAAAAATGAAAGGATATTTTGGTAAGCCAAAATATGCTTCAAAATTTCATTTTTTTTCACTCACTCGGATTGCTTAAAAGGCATGCAAAATCGTAGTTGCTATTTCTACCCAGACCGATATAAAAAAAATTCTATTCCCCATTGCAATTGTATTATTGAATGCAAACTTGGTTTAACTGAAGGAACACAATGTTGTGTCATTTGTTCCAAGGAACAATTTTTATTTCTAGCCACTCCTAACCTCAATGATACACAATAGCTTCAAGTTGCATTGGCGCCAAAAATTTAAATTGCAATTTTATGCAAAGAAGTTCTGAATAAATTACAGTTGTGATCGGATCGGATATCGGGTAATATTGTCAACAGAAAAATGTCCACAGAGGAATGTCAACATTAAAATGACAATAAATTAATAATGTCAACACCTTAATAGTGACAACATAAATAATGCATTCAACGTAAAGAATAAAACAACTTTACTATGATATGTAATTTAAGTGCAATGTCCAAATATTGGTAGAATTCAAACAATCTACTAAAATTCAATCAATATTAGAATTCTTTTTAGGTTTAATGTGTTGTTCTAAAGATTAATTTTAAGTGTTGAAGAGAAGTTAATATAACAAAAACATAACTTTAACGATTCCGAAATTGCTGCTTACCAGCAAATGCGCGGAAACTGCAATTCTTTAACATTTTCCAAGTTGTTGATATTTTTGATATTGAAATTATATAGCGACGTTGATATTATTCTGTGAAGATTTTTAATGTTGACATTACTCTTGTTCAAACTATGGTATGTCCTCGTTGCAAGTACTTTATGCTGACGTTTGCCAAATTGCCACGCCCAGGCCTTCTCTCAATTTGCATACCATCCACCTCGGAAGGAAGTTAATTTGTTTCAATTGCAATAAGTAATTCAAATCGTCAAAAATAAGTCATTTGTTAGTTCACCACAAGAAATGTACCTAAACCTAAGTTTCATTGATAAATTCCATTTAACCACACAAATTAAAAACAGTGGCTTAAATTAATAAACCAACGTTTGGACAATCGGGTACATCATTTCTAATTTGGCAAAGCCATGTATGGCCAAGCGTCCCCAATGCTCGACTAGCACCTACTGCTGCAAGTCATACTCCTGATTTAAAAATTCGGTAAGTAAAAATATTAGTGCCAAAATCTTTAAGCAAAAATTAATAGCGCTTCAAAAATGATGTCATTTACATCAATGACCTTACTTTTCAGCATTTTATGTTTGACCAAATTACCAACTTCAGTTTAAGCAGGATTAGCACTCCCATGTCAAAATTATACGTTCAAATCCAAAAGCTTTCTAACAATTAAAAAACAAAAAATTTAAATAACAACCATCAAGTGTCAATTTTCTAAGCAGAGCAATATTTTAAATTCTAGTTCTGATCACTACTCTTGGTAGAATGGAACTTCCTGTGACCTGTGACCTCTGTCACAGAGAACAGTGCAACCTCTATCATCACCACGATCATGATCTTTCACTCGGTTTGTTCCCGGATGAAGAAATTGATCAAGGGGAGGAGCCACGATTTCATTGACCAATCAAGTTTCTTCAATTGCGTCATCTCCAAAAAACGGCAAGACCCATTTCTCCGGAAACTTTTTTCCTGAGCAGGTAGACACTCATGACGAAAGTCACTTGTCCCAATTGTGATAAATATGGGTTCAAATCCGAGACTCAAGCAATTGCCCTGCGCTGCCATTCTGGCCTAGGTTAGTTTAAGGGCAATAGTGTTTCTAACCATACGGAATTTCATGCACCTTTTATCAATGTCCTACTAGACAAGGAATTGTAATTGTGTCACCAATGTCAGTATTAGTAAGGTTTAAGCTACATTTATTGAGTGCTTGTTTGTAATTTTTATATTAATTAGCTTAGATTTATTTTATGGCAGCCTCAAGTTCCTCTAAATTAATGTTATTCCGGTTGATAAACATTTACACTAATTTTTAGAATGTAACTATTTGTAACATATACAATCCGTTCTTCTTCCATGATTCTGATTTTAATGGGTTTAAAACTTTGGTGATCATAGAATAATGATAAATTGAAATCGATTTCTGCTTTACTAAACCTCTTCACTAAACTTTCACTAAAAGCACAACCGCTTTTTTACAGTTGATGAGGTTAAATATATAGTAGCTCTAATTTATTCGGTGAATTGCTAACAAATCTCTAAATTCAACCATAGTTACTATTTTATATAGCTGTAAATTACCATAATCTGGATTTTGCTTAGAGCAGTTACTGGCAAGATGCTGTTTTGATTATGGGTAAATTCTTTGGAGGTTATCAGTAGAAATGTGTTTTCATTTATCATTGTCATTTCCATGCTTTAGAACATGTTGATATTTTTGTCTAGTTGTAAAGTTATTCTTTCCATTGATGCCGAGAATCCAAACGAGGTAATTCACGGTTGAAAATGAAAGGTAGAAGATAGAAGCGTTCTAAACCGGAAGTTTAGTTAAATTAAATCAAAAGAAAAAAACATTGGCAAGACTTGCAAAATTAACTCAAATGATATTTTCGAAAACGGGACCATTTCTGGGCATTGATTGTAGTCAGGGGAATACTTTATTTGTTTAGTTTACATATCTACAAATCTAAAATCTGAAAAGTACTTTTTTTTGTCCTCGTTCCACTTACAACTTTCAATGAAAATATATTTTATTATCTAATTTCAAGGGAAAACGCCGCTAAGAGTAGTTGGGCAAAGGAATACTCTATGAGAGTTTCAAGGTTATACATATTACCTTTTATAAACATTACTTCATTTATTTCATTCTACAAGGTAAAGAACGTTGGCAGAAAAGCAAGTTTGCAATGGGCAATTGCCGTACTGTCTTAACAACGTACTAAACCTTATAGCAATCGACTTATCTCCTGATTGTGAAGGACGGCGTGTTTTGATTTGAAATGAATTGTTGTTCTGTTAACTCGAAAGCGATGTGGTAGTAATGTTAGAATTATTTAGTTTGTTGAAAATGCATAAAACCAAGCTTATCATTACCAGAAAAGAGTTGAATTGTATTTGAGCTAAGATATAAACTCTTAATCAATTTTGAAGAAGGGTTTTCGCAAGCTGGACTATAACTCTCTCGAAAACTCAAAAATGAATAAAAGGCAAATTAGATTTTTTTCTAATTGGGGGTAAAGTAGAAATCATAAAAGAAATTCGTCAGCAAGTATCGTTTGGAAAAATAAAACTTACGTTAAAAAATATAATTTGAAATTAACTTATAAAACAACAAATGTGTTTCCCATTGGTAGTTCTCTGCCTCTATCTAGCAAACAATAATTTACCTTTTTCTATCCATGGTGAGCCAAATTCGCTGATCCAGCGGTCAGAAAACTTTCTTAGGTTTGGTTTGTTAGTGGTTGAAAAAAATCCAAATCAGTATCCTTCTTACACATATCCTTCTTCACTATACAGAATTTTGAAATTAGGGTTAGGATTAGGTTGGAGTTAACATTTCATAGTTTACATGATCAGAGTAGTAATTGGTAAAAAAAAAGGAAAAGTAACAGTCAAAAGAAAATATAAGAGTGATTACGTGTTGACGCTTTGTTTTCGTGAATGTTGGGTTTAGATTGTTATGTGGAGGGCTTTGTTTTGTTTGAAGTTTCTGGTTAGGTGATCAAGAGTAGAATCAGGTTAGGTTTAGGTTATTACCTAACCTTAGAAATGCCGTATGATGTTTGATGTATTTTGTTAACTTTCTACTATATTTTTGGATAGCTCTTTACTTTTGCAGTTCTGCAATTGTATTAAAAACCGTTTTTTGGCCGACCTTTTTTGGAATAAAATGTAACAACATTCTCTTTCTGAGAATTTCTATTCACCTTCTGCTTATGGGGAAAGAAAATATCTCCAGGAAAACATCCGCTAAGCGGTTACTTACTGAGACAATTTACAAAACGTTTTGATGTATTTGGCGTGTCACTAAACCTAAGTCGTTGATTTCCCATAGTACAGAGATAGGGCTCTATCCTTTCCCATTTCGTAGTTGAAGGAACGTGACAACAAATATTGTGTTGTCTTGTTTAAGTTCTTTTTGATAAATTTGCTAAACTTCTCCTTTGACATCTGTATTGACGTTGGTCTCTTTTTTTGTGCTGATAAAGTGATTGGGAAACACGTATTATTAGGTGTTTATAATTGTCGTCCAAATAGAAGGTATGTTGAAGCTAAAAGAAAAAACGGTTTTGTTTATCTGTGATTGGTTCAGGCGTAACTCAAAATGCCTTTTCCAGTAATTAAGACATCGTGAGAATATGTGAGCTGAGCATGAAGGAAGGAATACAATTTAGTCGTTACAAAAGGATATTGTACGTTAAAGTATATTTTACTCGATTAAGTTAGCAGTGTGTTTACTTGATCTCAAGTTCAACCTAACCGAGGTAGTTTTTAGTTTTACTTAAAAGGGCTCTGTTATCTCCTCCTGGCATGAAGCTGTATGTAATTAGTTGTATGTGCTCATTATTTTAAGTTTTCTTTTCTTAAATTTTGAACTGCAAGGAATTCATTGTTTCCGTTGGAAACGAAGATTTGTCAAGAAAAATGGCCAATCAGGAAAATTGAAGCGCTACTTCTATGGCCCTTACCAGGTCATTGAGAAGAGGAGTACTGTGACCAGTGTTGAAACAATTTATAGGGGATGGTTCTTCAAGAAAAATGGCCACATCGACAAAATGAAAAACATTAAGGACAGAGGAGACTCTGAAGCGAGTGTAGATGATTTGCAAGAAGAATAAGATCGCAAAAGACAGGAACCAACTTCCTAAGCGCATCTTCAGATGGTGAACCAAGACTGATCCCCGTGGAAGTAGAAGTGGATTAAGGAAAGATTCCTGACTCCTTTGACGGTATGCCTAAACTCGACGATCAGCAAATAATTCCAACATTCATTAATAGACGGAAGCAAATGCCTAAACTGATCCCAACTAGCACTAACAACTGTCAGTTGGCACGTAGCTCTATACCAAAACAAACAAGAATGTTTTATTCAACAATTATCAAAATCAAAGCAAAAGTCAATTATAAAAGAATATTCAGCTTCAGCAAAAAGATTAAAAAAATTTAAAGAGGGTAACAAAACCCACTCAACAAAGAAAATGAAAAATATCGGGATCCACAGAGAGTCGACCTCTGCCCTAACAATGTCAAATTTAAAAATTCGAAGCAAAAGACGTGCCTGGCTTTGGCCAATCGGTGCCTTCGAAGAATGGTGCTGCGGCGCAGTCTCAGACTCCACTTTTGACCTTTTACAAAATCAGGAACATGAACTGACCAATTTGACCGTTCATCTCAAAGACCAATTCATCAAGGACCATTAGGACGTAGTCAAAATTGCAACAATTCTCAATACCTACTCGAGCAACATCGACAAAGTGATTGAAATCACTGAAAAAAGAATTGAAAAAGATTTCAGAAAAATGGTTCTGAATCTATCCACTCAAGGTCACTGAACTAATTGCCAAGGCCATCATCAACGATGCTTGGCACATGTAAACAATTGAATGCAGAAGCAAACTCATCCCAATTCAGTTAATTCCCATGATGGCTCTAGAGGACGAACTACGTCCAACTCAAGAAAAAATTAGGAAATTGAATATGACTCTTGCAATTCCAGTGGCAGACCTACACCAATACTACCAAACAAAAATTTCAAGCTGCACATTTCAAAACAACAGACTCATTATTCGACTTTAAATTCCATTACTAAAGAAAAGCGAGAAATTCGAAATTATTGAAATTCAACCAATCCCACTCAAATACGTTTCAGCATCTGCGCACTAAAATTGGAGAGAACCGTAGCGATTTAAAAACAAAACGAGACGATCGACCTCAAGACATACGAGGACTGTGACCCCTTCAACTCAAAAATCTGCTTCGTCGAACCCTTCTCGCACATCTCAATACAAAATCCGAAATGCATCTCAACCCTATTAAAAGCTGAAACAAATCTGAAAAATTTCAACAGGAAATGCACATTTACATGCTTTAAAAACGCCACCATCATTCCAAAACTGGACGGAAATAATTACGCCATCGTGAATCCAAAAAATCCACTTCTAATTCTTTGCGAAAAAACAGGAAACGAGAGAAATCCTAACTCTAAACTCAACTGGCGCCTACGTCATCACATTAAAATGCAAATGCGAAATTTTCAAAAAAGGAAAAACTCCTCATTGGATCGAAATTTCCCTGTCTCGATTCTTGTAACAATTCCGAAATTTACCACGTGATCCCAATTCACTGGACAAATGACCTCCATGACCCTCAAGCAAAAACTCACAAAAAAAAATTTGGCCTCATTCCTCAACCAAGAGTGGCATGAACACGTGAGCCATCTTAATCTATCAATGACCCATCTGGATGAATCTCAATTTGCCAATTTCAAAAATCTAGAACCAATCTACAAATGGACAATCTACTCATTTTTCATGCAATTTCTTTTTATGCTTTAATCTACTCCCTAGGACCACTGTCTATGGAGCAGCTTGTTTATTCATTGTAATGTTAGTAGGGTTAGTAATTTAGTTATATATATTGTAAAATTTAGTTCGAATTGTTGTATCTTAATTTTTAAGTGTAATTAGTAAATAAACTTATTGAATAGTTAATTTAAAATTTTGACAAGAAGCGATACTAATGCTTGCTTTTTCGGGTGTCTTCCCTGACCCTGTCAAAGAGTCAATAAAAACGTCTGCAACAGCAAACGCTCCTCCCGTATAGACAGCTTTAGCAAAGGGCGATGAGAATATATTTTGAACCACGCCTTTTGTACCTGCATTTTGTGGTGCGCTTGAAGCTGCCATCCAAATGATCGCCAAAATAAAAGTAAGAATAATTGCGCTGGAATTTTTAAAACATAATTGTCACTTAATCCGTTAGTAATTATTAGTGCTATAACAATATACTACTGAATTCATGGCTTATATTTATTTATCATGCAAATTGGAACCTACATCTGGGGCATTTGGATAACTTACGCTACTTTAAAACCGAATTTCGGACAAATAATTCCCAGATTCGCGACCGCATTCAATTTTCTACCTACAGCACATGCTGCCCTTGCCCCTACAATTTTGTCGTTAACTTGATAGACGACATTCTTCTCTTCATGATGTGGATCACTTCAATCGTGTTCTTGATACTTTGGTGCAAAATTAAAGAAAAACGGAACAGGCAAAACCTACCCATGGTTACCTATCAAGCACCTACCCCAAGGTCATGCAAGGCCATGGTGACCATCCAAGAACCTGTCAGAACCTATGCCACTAATCAACCTAACCAACAGACCTACTCCAAAACGCCTACCCTACCACCGGCCCAAGACCCGGACAACGGAATTTTCTACTAAAACAATCGAAACAAAATTTCAAAATCTATTCTAAAAACCCAAGCAATCACACCCCAACTTATTTTAACAATCACACACCAGGATGAACAAAATTCTCAAATTACCCCAGGAAGGTCGGTCTCCCAGTTGTAGACAGTAACCCTGTACAGGCTCGAAAGTAACTTTATCTGCCTTGGTGTACAGTCGCCCACACATTGGAGACCAACACTAAACGGAATAATCCGAAAAACCCGCTCACCCTGCGCCAGTGGAGAATCACCACCACTGACTAATCAGGTCAAGTTCATTCACTCATACAGTCATTCAGAAAATCATATCCTAACTATTCCCTAACGCGACGGAGAAAGCAAGAGGAAGAAAGCAAGAGAAAGAAGAAAATTCAAAAATTCAGTAATAATTATTTTGCTCCCCATGAAATGACGATTCACTAGTAGACAATCGGCCATCTTGTAATCCGACCTCGAGGACGTGACACGGAGATCCAGGCCGCTCCAAATCCTTTGTTCCTTTCTGGAAGATGACAACGCCCAAAGAGGAGACGCCATCATCTTCCACGTAGATGACTTCCGAGCGAGGTCACAAAGTTCAAGAGACTTCAGCCTGGAAACAAAAAGACAATTAAAAATTTAACTCAAAAATCGCTGACTCTAGACTTTCTCACGAACGGAAAAATTTAGATTGGAACAAAGTAACCAATCGACGTCCTACAAAAAATCACTCCCAATCTGACTTTCAGGAAGGATCAACCAATCCTAAGCAGCCCTAAAACAGTTTCCTTTTCAAACAAACTTTAACGTAAAAGAGAGAAATGTTCCGCTTCGAATTGGAACTACTACAAGCTAGGTGGGACGCGAATGTCCGGGAGCAACATGAGATCCTGCAGACGATGGCGGGGATAATTATCCGCCTGGATCCGGGATACTGGGCTCCACCTCCGCCCCCACCTCCACCGCCACCAGCACCCGCACGAAGGCGAAACCACTCGGAAACGGACTTCGACCACGTGCCATCCCCTGGGCCACCTAGATTCGGACAGGGAAGGGGATTGCACTTGGCACCCATCGTGGCTGTCCGCCCCATGATGGCGTCGACTGGACACGGACATGGACATGGACATGGACGAAGACGAGGACGAGGGCCTGGCATGGCAGTCATGATCTGGTATCAAAACCAGGGCCCCGGCCAACCAGGACTTCGACGGGTGGCTTCGTCAACGTCTTCGGAGGAAGGAGACGGGGCGTATGATCCGCCCCCCCCCCCCCACGGACAACGACTCAGGAGACGAGCGCGTCTACGACGCGGCAAGCCCGACCGTCCGACCATGGAACGAAAGATATCAGCACGAATGAAAATGAAGATGACTGGACTTAAAAATGAACTTGGTAAAAACTGGACAACACAACGGTTAGAATAAGTAAAAATGATACAGAAATTTACAGCACTAAGCTTAGTAATCCCTCAAAGCCTTAACTCCTTAAACCTTATTCCTTTAAAGCTAATTTGAAATTTTAAAATGAAGAGTTAATAGTACTTACCTTTTCTTCCTTCCTTCCTTCCTTCTACCAATTTCTTCCTTTTTCTGGAATTGCTTGACCATAAAGTCCAGCCACAACCCTTCAAGTCCAAGCATCTAAAAAGGACACAGACGGATTAGTGTAAAATAAGTTAGAAAATTAATTGAGATACTTGATTGAAAACAATCGTTAAATTATTCATTATTGTTATTCACCTTTAAAGAGATTTATTTAATTAATTATAAGTAATTGTATTTTAAGTGTATACGTAACATAAATGAGGGCAATGACTTACCGCTTACAGCTCTAAAAGAAAAAAAATTCACTTTCAAAGGAGACATAACATGTCTCCTAGTTGTATAGATGCTATACAATCTACATCTATAGATAGATAGGAAAGAGACCTGCGTAACAAACAATAGTAGATACAATCCTCACGCTCCTGCTCACGAGCGATTACATTACAAGTACTTACGCTCAAGGGCGCCATAACGATCATCCGCAGAGCTGTTGAATAACGCATTTATGAAGTCTTTCGTCAACCATTCGTTGCCAACGAATGCGAAGAGTATGTTGATTAGCAATCCAGTGTTAATCCAACAAAAGAGTTCAGCTAAAAAGTATTTTTTTAAAAATGTACCCAGTAGCCGAAGTTTTGCGCAATGGAGTCAGCTCTATATTTTGCTCAATCAGTACATAGTAGATTGAGTACTGTATTGTCTTGTGTCACGTTTGTAAAAGTAAAGAGGCAAGTAGAATGAAATGGCTCATAGCATCAGGAAGGACGGAAACCATGTGTAGTTAACGCGTCTCGAGGAATACGCTTGGGCGGAACACCTGGATACTGTAGTGCAGTAATGTCGTACGGCTGAATACTGAATGATATGATTGAAAAAATGACGTAGCATGTTTGCTTGAAGCAGCTTTAGATTAAGTGAGTGCCCTTCTGATACAATTAATTAAACCTGATGCGGCGTGTGTGTTGCGGAGAATAAGCAATAGTACTGCATCGCCTCAATGTGCCACGGTTCTCTGATACTTTTCTTTAACAATTATCGTCAATAATTAACGTGCTCACTTCCTAACTATTCAAATCAAATTAAAGTTGAAGTATTTTTATGTATTTAATTTTAATTAGTTTTTTAAACACAATTTTAATACATTTAATGTTTATTCATTAATATTCAAACATTTCGTTACCGTGAAGAAAAAAAACTAATTAAGTTAGACAAGCGTTTTACCGAACAACATTTGGTAGGTGTAGGCGTTTTCGCCGGCTGTATGAGGATTACTAATTCAGCCGGCCGGCTGTTGTAGGTGTAGGCGAAGTGTTGGCGGATTAGTAATACCCTAAAATAAGTCGCAAAATATTTTTCCTATCTACTTATGTCAATTACAAATTCAGTTTGTCAATCACAATCATGGTGTTTGTTTGCAATATTGCTACGGTTAATGTGTAGAAGCGTTTTATCTGACCCGTAATTTTTTGTACCCCTTTTCAACCAGCTTCAAAATTTCCATTTGCATTTGCACTTTTTTGTTTGTATATCGATTGACCTTAACTACCATCCATGCTCCAGGAGCAAATTGGTTGGATATTTAATCACGTTCAATTTTTGCTGAGTTGTTGTTTACAATACCACTTGATACTGTAATTATTTGGTTCGCAGTAGTGTTTAATAATTCCTGCAGGCGGACTTCACACGACATTTTATTTTGCATCATAAGCCTTCTGTGGCGATCTACATCCAAGCTTTGCCTTCAGCGAATCTTAAAATGAAACCTTGCAAGAAAATCTATACAGTGTAACCCATATTACGCGCAACAAAATTAATCCTTGTTGTGCTAATTTTGTAGTCAATTAAATGCACTATGCACAATTAAATTGTGTTAAAGTGTTAAAAATAAATAAATTTAATAACAAACAGCTTACAATGCTACAATTTGGACATTATGTTTGCTTTTGCTCTAGATAGAATTCTCAGGAAATTGTTACTTTGTAAGCTCACAATCCAGAAGCCTTTTTTGCTTAAATTACTTAAATGGTTTCAAGGTGGGATTTAGCAAGATTTTTCACACTTTCTGTGGTCCAGAAGGTGTGCGCATGGTCTTAAAGGACTTTGAACATTACTATAAATGGAACTATTTTTTAATTGCTTACGTACTCTTGTGTTACGTTAAGTTGCTGTTATGCCTTCTGTGAAATTATTCTTATTAATGTTTACGATACTTTGGTTAGAACGTTTACTATAATTACAATACTTCTAGGGAAGGTGTAATTTACTAAACCAAGAATTCATTATTAGTTATTATTTATTATTATTATAGTATTCTGTTTTGTCATTTCTTAAAGTCTGAAAAATGTTATAGATGATAATTGGTGAATGTTTGAAGCTAGTTTCAATCCTGGAATCTCGTGTGATTCGGAAAACTACGAGACTTATTTTGAAAAGAATTACGAGAATTCATTGCTGTTAGGATGGAATCATTTTTCCGTTTTATTTTCCGCTATACATTTGTGGTTGTAAAAGTTTGTCAAATTTTGCCTGCCTGTATTGAGCATCAACTCAACTATAGTACAAAATCCTGGGTATAACACAAACAAAGATGTTTGAATCATATTTTTGCAAATCTACTGTCTCTAAGATTAAAAAAACTCACACTAAACATTTTGTTTTTCTGAGCAAAAAATTTTCAAGATAAAATATCAAAGTTGCTATTTTAGAAATTTGAAAAAGAAAGAAATTGATCCATATTTGGCATCATAAATAAATTCAAAGAGAAAAAAATATGATTATTGATGTTTATTAATGCTGACTAAATGCTTGTGTTCCCAACATTCAAATGAACAAAGCTACATAACTATATAGCTATAGAGTATAAATACATTTTAAATTATATTTGGTAAAGTTTTAATTAATTTTTAAGCCAATAAGCTTTAAACATTATATTTCTACTTGCGTTGGAGAAGTCAAAAACAAGTGGGCTTAATCAGAGCCACCTCTTCGTTATATTTGCATATTACTTAAATAAAATTCTACATGAGAACAACACAGACGAAACTTAAGAAATAGATTTTGGAATGAAAATTGTTTAAAGTTAGTTTTTAATTTGTGTATTAGTACCATTCTATTACAAATTTTTAATTAGAAATTAGTTAACATAGTTATAAACAAACCTTTACATTGTATTTAAAATAGGTATAATTAAGCTAACCTAAATGTTAAAAAACGATTTATAAAAAAAAAACTTTTGTAAACATAAACTTGCCTCACTTTACTATATGTAAGTAGTTGTAAGTGAAAAAAATTATTCTATTATAGTAAATTGGCTTATTTTCAAACTACGATTTGGACTAAAAATTTGGAAGCAAATCAATAAAAAATTCAACTATCTAGATTTCTGATCATGATTAAATAAACTAAAATACCTAATTTTATAGCTATTTTTCAAAATCAGGAACAGCTCTGAGGCCGAGGAACTTTTCTGGCATGAATTTTATGAGAACTTCTTGCAATACAAGCAAACACGGTATCAAAATTTAATGGTTCAAGCAAGTTTACAAAAACGTAACAAAAATATACACAAAAGTATATTAAACAATATTATTCATTGGTACGACATACAACGAGAGACAAAGACTCATACAAAAAAAAATCATAATTCCATGAACTCCACGAACTGAATGACTTTCACTTCAATTAATTCAAAAGGAAAATTTTAAATAAACACACTAAATTTTCAAAATGAGAAAACTAAAGTGAGAACCTAAACCTGACCTAAATAGATTTTTCAAATAGCAAATACATACCCAAATTATCGGGAGTACTGGCCAAGGTATACCAACCCTGAAGAACCTAAACCATCTATTGGCTTATTTTGTTCATTTTGGGTGTTCATTAGTAGACTTATTAGTTGGCGGCTTTGGTCTAGTGGTTAACGCGTCTGTCTCTCTTCGCTAACAAGCTTGAGAGCCAGGGTTCGAATCCCCCGATCAGTTACAAAAAATTCTTCACTATTGGTTTTCCCTTTACGGATTTATCTTCCCTCTGATCATGCGTATGCCCGTATCTCCGTGAAGAGGCATTTAGAGACAGGATATAAAAATTTCCCGATATGTTTCCCAATAGCCTTGTGATAAGTCAGAAGACGATTCTCATTAGCATACATGTATGCTAATGAGTCCTTATCATTTCTACATCCCTACCCCCTCCTTTACATGTTTACTAGACGCTCTGCGGAAATGCTAAATAAGGCTCCTTTACCTTTACCTATTGATTTATTTTAGCTGACTAGACATGCATTGTGTTTTTCAATCTTCCAGCCTAAGTCAAGGCAAAAGCTCTTATATCCCGTATTTAATTTTGATGACTTTCACTCCACTCAATTCATTATCTTTTACGAGTTGGCAATATTTGCGATAAAATTTTTGTATTTTTTTGAAAACCAAATAATACCCTAAAGGTCGCACAAAGAGTATTTTTTCTATCACCCTGCAAAGGGCCTCTTAATTGTGAGTAATAGCACTGCCAATAAAAGTTAATTGTTCCTTAAATTTTACGATGGAGATAATTATTTGCTTGATTTGCTAGAAAAACAAAGCTTGACTCAAATTTACCATCAAGTGATTTAAGGGCTTCTACACATAACTTCACTAAATGCCACCTAAGAAATTTTGTCAAAGTTGTTGTATCAACATAGAAAATAAGATAGTAGATTTTGTTCAACTTAGAAGTCAACGGTACAAACAAACAAATTCCTGACCCACGATGAAGAGGGTACTTGGACCAAGAACCGAAAAGTTTATGTACGACTCCCTTAGAGTTTTGTCAGTTTTAAAACTTGTACCAATTCACGTTTCAACCAAGAAATAACAACGTGGTACAACAATCTCAGAAAATTGGGTCAAAATTAGAAAACCGCAAATTGGTTCGCTTCAAAAAGTCAACCAAGGACGCATGGCTCTACTACATTATGACAACCTTTTATTTTGCGATGAATGGAGCAAAAATTATTCTTTTTTTGTCGCCTATGCTTGGAGATGGGATTCAAATGGACGTTCATTTTGGCGGAGATATGTTCTTCTTTTCCGCGATGTTCTTCTCGGGTGTCTTCAAATTCACGATTTTGTTCTGCGTAGATGACCTCATATTTTTGCTAAACGAAGTAGATCAGTGGATTGCTACATTAAAGGAAGTCACGAAAATACAAGAGAAAGTTGGCATAATAGCCAAAAATGGGGAATCTATGCAGAAGGACCAATGGCGGAGGTATACGTGGTACTGCTCTACAGAGGGTATTCTTGGAGTATGGTGGACTGCTTTCACTGGTCATGCCGCTTGGTTTGTACTCATTGTTATGGGAATATATAAAAGCATGGAAAGGCAATTGGATACGCAGTGGATGGTTTTGGAGTGCGTCACAGTGATATTTGTAGCATTTGTAGACTGCTTCATGAGCATCACTTCAGTCTACTTGACTGTTGCTATAATTGTCCAGTTGAAACTCAACCTTACCCAGTTTGAAGAACTGGGACTTTTACAAAAGTATACTTCATTTAAAAAAAAAACTTTGCAAATTTTTGAAAAGCGAAAACAGCCCGTTTAATGATAAATTTCATGAAAATGAGGATTGTGTAAAAATTTCTAGAGCAACATAATGTTTTTTTTTGTAAAAACCGTTTGACACAAATGACAAATTGTAAGTTGACCATATTTATCTGAAAGTTTTAGTTTGTGACAAAAATTAGATTAAAAACAAATTTTACAATTAAAAATTACTCTAAATTGTCTGATGCTCTGGAAATTTTTTAACAAGCGTTCCAAAATCGGGCTGGTTTGGTTATTTATGTATTATTTACATATTGGGTTTTGTATTTTTAGACGCGAGTCAACATCCGGCTTACAATTGGGGCACTTGATGAAGAACTACAAACTACTGGAAGTTTTCTGTGCCTATGGCAACGGATACTATCGAGTTCTTCTTCCGGGATATATCGGTGTGGTGCAATTTATTGTCCTTGCTCTGCTCTACGTCGCTCTGACTGGACACGCCTACCTTCCGCTTTTTATCTACTGGACGTATCCTGCTGCATCAATATTTGTCTTCTGCATTCTCCTCTTGCTTGTGCTTTCTCAAGTTGGTAACATTTTTAGACAGTCGGGATCAGTATGCCGACGATTGAATCGGCAGCTTGTTCGAGAATTTGCGTCGTCTTCTGCACGAGTCAAAATTACTGCTAATAAACAATTGTCAGTAATTGACTTTCATAGACCGCAAGTCAATTCAAGTAATATCGAGCGACAGAGCCTTGAGAAGGCGATGGTAACATTTCGTCCCTTTGGATTCTATTCAGGATTTTATGGAGCTATTGACCAAAACACGCCAGCTAGCATGACAGAAAATATTTGCAATTGCATGCTACTTTTACTCAGCTTTGGGAAAAAATAATTCATCCATATTAAAAGACATTTTCTAGGTAGCATCGCCTAGAAGAAAAGCGTGACAGAATGTATTTTTTGTGCTGTCTTAATATATTGTGAAGAATATCAATTAATAAGCAAGATTTTTTTCGGTAATTTGTACGCCTTACTTCCTACTTAAAAGGATTCTGCCCAATACATATGTGGAAAATAAATTAATAAAGCTAGAAGTCATTATTACTTGATTAGAAGTGACATATTTCCTTCTTAGGGACGATAAGGAGACAATAGTGTAGTTAAAATATTGACTTACAATTTTTTTGAAAATTTATTATTTTTTGTTTTTATTTGATTTTTTTATGAAGAAATATTGTACCGTCAGTTACCATGGCATTCAATCAATTGCTTAAACAGTTTATAAAATGTATTGTACAACCCACATTCATTCAACAAAATACCGTTCTAATAATTCTCAAAAATAGTGTAATAAGTAATAAATTGGTAATAAATAAATGTGTAATAACTAAAAAAAATAACGCAAGGTTTCCAAAAGTAAATTTTAATCTTCTACGCGCTGATGGAGACCTTGTTATAAAAGAATTAGCGTATTTTACAATTATGCTGAATGAGTCACACTGAATATACTACGCTAAACATGCGAAATTTGTTGAAATTTTACCGTTAAGGTTGAGTATGATAAGTATGAAAATGGATACAAGACGCTTATTAAGAACACGTAACAATGATCGGAGCGTAGTTGTAAAATACAGTTCCTGGATATACTGAAGTAGCGTGTAATGAACCTTATGTTCAATTTACGTTAAAATGCATATTTAATCAATATAAAAGACATGGAATTCCAATAAATGTTTTGAAATTGTTTTAGATGTATGATACGGATGCCGAAAAGTTACGTGTTTACAAAGTGAAACAAAAATTTTGTTGTAAAACCAAATATTACTCTGAAACATACAAAAAGTTGCTGGTTACATAACTTTTGCTCTCAGGCCAAACAATATGTTTCAAATTATAAAAAGAACATTTTAATGTGCTGGCAAGGTATAAGCTAGTTTGATGTGAGAAAATTACAAAAATTTAAGCTTACATGGAAGCATGTTATTGTGACCTATGTATTTCACAATTTGAAACATGCATATTCAGATCTATAGATTAGGACTACCTAACATGTATTTGTATTGATGGCTTAGGTTTGATAAGGCTTCACTTTTTTAATCCAAAAAATTTCAGTCTACCTGCTCAAAGTAAGTGATGCTACCATTTTGGTAACTTTAATTTATAACCTAACCTTTACTTTAGAAAATGTAGGTTAATTTAGTAGAGCAATAGCAAATTTTACATTTGTATCAAGCTACCATTTATCAATTTACTACTTTACTTTTGAAAATCGGTTTCTAAATTTGAAATCAGAACATGACGCCCCATGCTGCAGTGCAGGTGTGCGGTTTGCGGTTTGTTACTATTTCAAAAGTCACTTTTAAATTCAACTTTTGTTTTCAAATCATATTAAAACGTTTCAGAATCCAAATGTCCTTGTGCTTTGAAACTTAAAATTCTGGCAATTAGCAGTAGCAACTCCACCGTAATACCTCTTAAAAATCCACTTCAGCCAAGTGTTCATGTCCAATTACAAAACCTTTTAACCTAAAGTCAATTTTTTAACTCCATAATGTCAAAAGTCTCCCACTAAAATTTTTATCTTGAGCAACACGCAAAGCTAAAAAATACTAAAATGCACTAGGCGATTTTATTTGTCCTTGTATTTGACATGCACCTCTATTGATTTTTAGATAAGTGCTAATATTCAATAACCCAAGTTCAAATTTTTCGCTCTCTGAATTTTTAATAGAGCTCAAAGGATGACTCGATAAAAAAAACAGCAGATACAAAATCACCTGATGAACGAGTTTTCATATCGGCTTCAATTTTCTCAAAAAACAAAAGCACTTTAGTAAATGATGCAACCTACGATTATACTGAAAATAAATGATAAAAAATTGTGTGTTATAAAAGTATAACATAAAAATATGGAGTGTTTAGTTGTTTTTATATTGTTATATCTTGTTGTGTTTTAGCAAGTGGCGAGATTTCCTCGTAGAATTGATGTTGTACAGACTGGTTTTCTTATTGCATTTTGTTTTGTGGTTATGCCTACGTGGCTCTATTGCTCTTAATTGAGTCAGTGGGTGTGATGTAAAGCAATTAAAGGAAGTGAGGGAGGGCATTTCTTTTGTGAATGGAATATTTGAGAGTTTTTGAGAGTGGCACTTAGACTGACCTTGGGTGAAGTAACTTTGGAACATTCTTTGTCGGTCACATTGTCTGGAGGGAGTGGCGTCTGAGTCATGCTCATGCTTTTGTTGTGCTTTTCAATTATTTCAAATCCATTTTAAGGAAATTCTACCCTCATGCAAACGACCAGAACCTTCCATGCAATTGCACCAAAGGATATCCTGCAAGCTAAACTCAATTTTTAAGCAGCAGAACTCGGCAATTCCAAAGGATGTTTATTTAACCTAGAAAACTATTCATAATAGATTTTTAATGTAAAATTAGGATAATCTACCTAATAGTGATATGTTAACAGTAGGAGTTGAGGTTTCCCCTCATCAGGAACAAAATTGCAACATGGGAAATGTGTTGTAATAGATTATTATCATAGTAAGCCAAATAAAACCGTCCTAGAACAGGTTATGAAGGATATTTGTGTTATAATCTCCGGATCCTCCTCATTACTTTAATGTCCATAAATGGGTATATGGGAGCTTGTTTTTATTTTGAAGTTCTGTTAAATTTTAAAATGAAATTGTTTTAATAGAATGCAATTCCTACGCACGGACGTACAGGACAAACATTGGCAAATGAAGAAATGTAGTAATAAACAAAAGTAATTACTTGATTGCAAAATTTAAAAATAATGAAATACGTAAATATTTGTTTGAATAACATAAACAACACCCAAAGCTATATATCTATTAAGAT